>JABFEB020000098.1:389559-405268 GCA_019775895.2 Stomatorhinus ivindoensis
CCCCCCCCCCCCCCCCCACACGCGAGACACACACACGACTCCACCGTGATCTCCAGCGATAGGGGCTGTAAATCTACCCCGGGTGAGGACCGGCCCCTTTAATCCAGACATCTCTCAGACAGCGCGGAGACACTGAACGAGATAAAAACCCCGGTGCTTGTCTGGGGCAGAAGAGTCGAGCCGGAACAGACACTGCCTACATGTGAGCTTCGCATAAAAAGAAGGAAAATTAAAAAAAGAAAAATGCAGGGCTTTGGATATAAATTTGTTCCCCCCCTGTAATTTAGAAGTAAATTAAGGGTGATGTGGGTTTTATGGAGAGGGGATACGAGAAGAGAAGCCCAGTGCTGCAGAATTATACGTCCTCTTGGTGCATGTTTTCCCTACCGCGGTATATCTGTAGATGCCTCTCATATCTTATCTTTTAATGACAGACTTGGAAAATAAGCTGACGGCCCTCCCCCTTAGAAAGGATGCTAATGGTGATAATGATTGCAAACGCGGCCGCTGTTGGAACACAGCCTCTCCGGCACAATCACAAGTTTGGGTGTCCTGAGACAGGACCGGCCCGCAGGTGATGTGTGACTGTCTATCGGGTCCGTGCTGCGAGGCCTCCCCTTCCCACCACCCCCCACCCCACACACACACACAAACACACACACACACACACATCCTCCCCTCCCTCTCACTCCAAGTGACAGGGCTGCACTCAAAGGCTCCATGACATTATTGCTGACTGATGACCTCATCAGCAGTCTCCACTGCAAGTCTGAACACACAGGGCCATACCCCCACCCAGTCATCCCCCCATGCCAAACTCTTCCCTCTTCTGTCCATCTTTTTATCAGACACCCCGTACAGAATCCCCTGACTAGCTTATCCCACCACACTTGCTGTCATTTATGGTTAATATATTAATAACATACATAGTTCAAATTATATTAGATTCCTTTTTTTTTTTTGTTTAAAGTCGTCTGACCTTGTACACTACCTCAAAAAACCCAGCTTCGGGTTTACAATTTTAATATCACACAATATTTGCAGTCGGTATCAACTTTTTTTTAAGTGACTTTTTATTAACTAAATCCGCGCTTTCCCGTATGTCTAAAATAAGCTACTCTAGTATTACATCACTCTCCGTCGGACAGAAACCAGTTGCATGAAATGGCTTGCTAATCTGCTTTACCTCATGTCAGTGAGCCTTAACAGCAAGTGGTCCTAATCACAGCTGTGTCAGTTGCCTAGCTGTCAAAATCTTTGTGGGGAAATCATTTATCTGTTAGAATCGTCACCTGTTTCTGGTTTTCGTGTGTGCTCTCTCAGAATCGCTGGGCCTTCGAATGCGCCAAACATCCAGCAGCTCTTCAATTTCCTGCTCGTGAACTGAGTCAAGGTGATCTTATTGGACGTATGCATGCCGATAAAACTCAAATGTCACTGGAACTTAGTAAGCGACAGCTCGAAAAGTTTACTTCTTACAAAACCTGTCGATTCGGCTGTCCTACTGCCATTGTGATTGTTGCATTTTGTTACATAATTTCATTATAAAAAATATTGAGCATTTAACCACATCTGCCCCAAAAAATAGTTTTATAAACGAAGTGAAGACTGCAAGCATAAAACATTATCATAAGCATGAAATTAGCTTTAAAGTGCTTTTAAACATCACGCTTTTGCCATTTGATTGAAGACGACATATTGAAATACAATAAATTATGCTTCATATCATTCACTGTGCCACCAGCCTCCTACGTGTGTTAGTACGAGCCTTGGACTGACATCCAGTCTTGCTCCGAGTAATCAGAGTGCGCGTGGTTTTGCCCAGTGCCAGACGCACAGGCTGGGCTTCTCGATCCATGCACAGAGAACCAGAAGGCATTTCTCAGGCTATGTTCGTTTGTGCTAGAAGCCTAGCCCAGCCCTAAATGGTTGAAATGTTGGCTCCCAGTGACGACATGTCAGTACAAGCAGCTCGTGTTATTGTGATACATTTAGTATTATTTTTAAAAATTTCTTTTAAATGTACCGAATCGTTATCCCTGGGCAACGTGCCAAGCTTGGCATGAATTTGCCAGAATTATCCAGCCCGTTAAACTTGCGTATCAGTCGAATGACCTATCCACAGCCCCTGGTCTGTGTCTTTGACGACCCGCCAAATTGCGCCAGTTTAGTCATATTTAGCTGATCGCCACTCGGTGAATTAGGAGTCTCAGACCTTGTTTACAGTCAGAGCTACTTCTACAAAGAAAACGATTTCAGGAGCTTCATGTTTGACATACTAACGGGTCATAACAGCCTGGGGTGGCAACTGTAAAAGCTCTCGACCAGGTGGGGAGGTTATGACAGTAAAAATCACAGTGTATAAAATCATTAGAAACCATTAGGAAAATCACTCATTCCTAATGGGAACTGGCCTCTGTCTTCCATTAAGTACCATCCATAAGACTGATTTAAAATTTCCTACAAAATTTAATGGTTTCTACTGGGTTACAATGTGTTCTTCCATTACAGGTATAAAATAATGTTCCTACTGGTTTATATTGATGTCCAGCATCCCATCGTGGTTTTCCCTTATTTACTGATTACATTAGACTGGTATTAAATGTGACTCAATTTTTAAAAAATATTTTCTTGATTTCAGACCATTACCAATTTTTATTTAGACTCTGGCAATATAGTAATATTGCTAAATATGGTGGCATATAGTTGTGCATCTAGTTTTGTAGAACAGTATTATTAAAATACATAATATACTTCAGTAAACAAAATAAAAGTCAAATACAAAACATTTTACCAATAAAGGAAGCTATTAAGAAGACTATTAGGAATTACCAGTAAAAACTATACAATGGAATCATCTTTCTATAAATATCTGAAGACTAAAGGCCCATAAAGGCCCATGACATGAGCTGATGGTTTCCATCAGGGTGAATTAAGCAACAGGGGACATTAAGAACAATTAAAGAACCATTTACATTGAACTAGGCATTATAAATAATCTAGAGATGAATTAAGTATAAAAGAATTTGGGGTTCAGAGCCTTTAGTCACGCTGTCTTTGGAAATTCCTCCCTCCTGATATTCATAGTATTGGCTGTTTCCCTACATTCATAGAGGCATAGTTTCTTTTGGCTCCAAACTACTCTTTTTAAACTTGCTTATTCACTTTAATTTTTATTTAAGTACCATTTTATTCATTTGATTGTGGCAACTCTGAATGCATTAATGCGTACAGAAGTATGTTTGCATATCGTGTGGATTATTTTTGCAAGGTATCCTTGATTTCCTTGAAAGTTGCCTTTAAATAAAATGTATTAATAATAATAATAACGATAATAATAATAATAATAATAATAATAATAAGAAGAAGAAGAAGAAGAAGAAGAAGGGATTACTAAAATAACACAAAAACGATGAGGAGCAACCATTAAAAACCATCACAAAGAAAAGCACAGAAGGAAACTATCAGGGTTCCAATAAAGAGACTTCAGAAACCAGTACAATTCCATTTCATAAACAGATTTCCATTCGGCTTGAATTACGTAAACCAGACTAAGCAATATACCATTAAGATAGCATAATAAACAACAAGGATAATATTAAATTCCAGTAGAAACCATTAGCAACACTTAATGGTTACTAAGATTTCTAAAAAACTGTTTGTATTTTGTTGGGAGCGGGAGGGGGGCTCATGTGAAAGGTGTCCGTTTAGCGCCAGCATTTTAGACTAACAGCACTGTGCCAGATCATCCGACGCTCGTAAAATTTCACTCGAGTAGCTTTGGCCCCATTGGGATATTTGACGAATGATGGAAGGGAACCGGTACCGGGCAGGTGGGCCCCGCCCCCCCCCCCCCCCCACTGAAAGCCCGTAGCTAACCGAAGCCCCGTCCATCAGAGGGACTCGACCGCATCCAGGTCGGCTCCTCGTCCGCCCCATCCAGGCCGGCAACACCCCCAAGTCACTCATCCCACCCCAGTCCCGCCCACACAGGAGTCCAGGAGCAGCACTGCCGAGTGAGACTGCCACATGACATGTCCACTTTTCACCGCACTGCCGGCGTCGATCTTATCTCCGTCGGTCAACTTTATATATCCTCTTAAAATGGGGGAAGCAGAAAATAGCTAATCCAAACATCAAATTCATCCATTAAGGCGACTTTAAGGCTCCCGGCATTGATGCTATCAAGATTTTTTTCATGAATTCATCTTCCTATTATTATGACAATAAAAGTATTACTGTCATTATTGCTGATATTTAATTCAGAAATGATTAACTAAAGAAGATAATCAACTTTGTTATTGTTATTCTTTGTCCCCCCCACTGGCTTTTAAAACAAACATCACTGTCCTACACTGGCCCCTGCTGGACGGTGCTGGACTGACAGCTTAGTGTGTGCCAGACACTAGAGTTGATCTCTCCTAGCTTAGCTGTGGGAAACGAGGCCCATCGCCTTTACCAACTCAGAGACTCCATAACTGCCAGCTTCTATATTGGGGTTGCAAGCCATTGAAGTTCTTGAATATATGGTGTCTCACACCCCTAAAGGTTCAAATAAATGGTATAGCCTGAATCGGGAGCTGGGGATTATGCCACCTCATCTATCTGCAACGGGCCACTCAGAAACCTTACAATGTCATGTCCTGCCCAATGAACGCAATGGGAATAGTTAAATGGACTTATATCCCAGTTCCATTCAAACTCGTCCCTTTGACACGCTTCCAGTGATGAGTAAAAAGCCAGTAATCATTATCTAACTCATAACCCCATTCACTTATTAAACTTTCAAACAAGTAATTTACATATACACAGCCCAACTAATTAGTTGAATCCCTTCCCAGAGTGAGACTCTTTAACCTGAGTGTGATTGATTACTTCTTTGCGAACTATGCGATGTGCAAAATTAATTAAAAGACACATACATTGCTAAATTCATTTTAGATACATTGCCTATGGAATTTTCACTTTTCCTCTACCGAGATGGGGAGATGAAATATCATTGCCAAAATGTGCTAAGGGTCTTTAGCATAATGCTAATGCCTACGACAAACACGTACATCTGTATGTAAGCGTTTCACCATCACAGGCTTTGGTCAGACTAAGTGATAGTGGGTGATATATGACATATGATATATGACGATCTCTGGACCACACCAGGAGTGTGAGACTCATCTTCTGTTAACAGTGTTAAGCTAGCAGTTTGTTTTTTGGGTCGTTTAACGCTCAAGTGGCTCCCATTCCGACGTGAGCAGAATCAAACGGCATGTCAGACAAAGCAGCGTTGCTCGCATGGAGCAAATTCGGCCGGATTGTTCAGAGGATAAAACAAAAACGAGCCAGAACAGGCCCTGTTCAAGCATCATTTAATATATTTTTTTACCCTCTAGGGAAATGTTGTACGCATCACAAGTAATTTCCGAATGTCTGCGATATCCATATGAAGTTGCAAAATGATGACAAAAATGTCTTGCTATGCAGCTACCGTCACTTGTAATGCAGGAAATGAATATCATCTTCGGTTTGCTGGGTCTCGGATGTCATGCTTAAGCTGCAGACTTAGGTAAAGCTAAAGGAGATTTGCCAGTGAAGCAGGAATCGTGGATTTGGTCTTCAGTTTCGAACATGCTGCTCGTGGCACCATGCCCCCCTCCATTAAACGTCTAGACACACACACCTTCCAGAGTCACAATCGTACTCTTTTTTTTCGTGCTACGAACACACCTCAGGCCACTTGTGTTTGGGAGCGTGTAGAGTGACGGAAGGGGGCTTCAAGTACTGACAGCCGTCCCCACTGCGACACCCCCACCATGACACCCCAATGTGTCTGACCATGAAGGTCTTGAGTATGAAACGGCCTCACACCAAAGTATGGGTATACAAAAGGGGGAACGCAGCTTCACCTTATTCAGACCTCACACACACACACACCCCCCAAAATAAATAAATTAATAATAATAATAATAATAAATACTCAGGCACTAATTATTCCTACAGGGGAATGTTCTGAAGGATCTGACTTTGCACAAAGAGTCTCCCATACCGAGCAGGAAGTACCATCTAAGTGTCACATAGTATGTCATGGCGGTGACTGCATTTGATCTTCTAAATCGCAAAAAACTACCCTAACACTTCGAAATAATTCTCCACCTGCCTAGCCCATCCAGAAGCTTTGCAGATAAAGATGTTACAGCTTCAAGCTTCATATAGTGAAGCAAGGATTTAAATTTACTTAACATTGTTTTCCTGTTAGTTATATGAATGTTATGGGGAAGTATTTACGCACTATTTATAGAATAGAATTGTGGCGTGTAAATACCATCAAGTGAGATAACCAAGATCTTTTTCTGCGATATAATTCACTCAATTTAAAAGCTGGAATAATTGTACTTTAACTGATGCTTTCCTGGCTGCCGAGATCTCTAACATGGGGTCGATGGGTTAGAGACGTCAGACGAATGAAAGGGCTATCCATGTAACTACTGCAGGAACATCGGGATTGTTTTTGTGCTCTTTACTGGCGGATTGTCTTGACATCTGTGGGCCGAGGGTGCGAAGTTTTGTTGCGTTAAATAACGTGTCGTTAGATCCTTCGGACTGGGCTGGAGCACAATGCAGAAGGTGTTCGGCTTGACTCACAGGCTGCGATTCAGACTTCTAGTCGTGAAACTCGTGCAATTGCATAGTTAATAAAAACAACAACCACAGCAGCAACAACAACATTATTACTATTTAATTATTATTAAGAACAACAACAACAATAATAATAATAATAATAGTTCCTATTTGTGAAACTTTTATAGCATGAAGCCGAGACGACTCTACATAGACTAACTGTGCATGAGGCCTGCTTTCAAAACCGCATTGACGAAATACATCTATAACAGGCATATTATATAACATATTTATCATGTAATATACATAACGTCCTCATATTCTGTGATGACTTTAACTTCGTAATGTGATACTATTTTTTCATTTATTAGTTTAAACCAGTTGCGAAGATCAAGGACTTTTTTCGGGAAATTAATTCATATAGGAAATAAAGACATAGAAAGAGAAAAAAACAAACGATATGTCAATATCAAGGCTCAGTGATGCATTAGACACTGGTCTGAACTGCGGCTATGCATCTACAGTCTACAGGCTAATCTCGGCTGCACGTCTATGTACAAAATGGGGGCAAAACATAAGGGATACAGCGAAACTTAAAATTGCATGGATCCAACTCAACATAACTTACATACCATATATCTACATTAAATATTTAAAAATTAGAGTGAAAACAATTAAATAAATTCAAAAGTAATGTATCTGCCTGTATCTGCGCCAAAGTAGCTTAATACGAATAAATTCGGCTTAAATATTAAGCATAGCCAATTAAAACCTAAAACGCGTAATAGTGAAAATCCTAAGTCCTTCCAAACAGCCGTCATTGACACTGGGAAATATGCGGGCTACATCCACAACCAATTCGTACTATCGATCATTTTTATTACATTTCTAATCGTGGTACGTTAACTTCGCCAAGATAAAAGTAAAGCCTACATACGTAAGGTTTCCTCACTTACCGGAACATGAGTGCAGGGGTTTGGGTCGCACGATGAGAGAAGGGCACACTGAATACAAGGAAAGTTTCTCAAAGTAATCGCAGGTCTCCTTAGATAGTATTTCGTCAATCATAAAAGTCTTGTAGCGCCGCCTGGCTACTTTCAGCTGCCCGGGAGAAGAGAGCCTTAACTCGGCTTGGCAATGCATTGTCGCCCGCTGTGTGGGCAAAGTTACCGCAAAGCAAAACTCAACGATGAAAACAAAACAGAAGCCAGGAGTGAAACTGTAGCAGATAACCGTAGCGCACGTGAAGATGTCGATTCAGTGAGTTAAAATGGCTTGCTGGTGTTTCCAGGAGGAGTGACTGTCTTCCGTCTGGGAGTTTGTCCGGCTGCGGAGTCTCAGCGCTGCTTCTGTGTATCGCGGGTTATTAATGGGCTGAGCACCAAGGGCCCCGGGTGCTCGCTATATAAACGCTCTTCATATTCATACTGCACTTCTCAGTCTCCGGACACTCTGGCTGTCAATCAAACCCCTCTTTCTCTCTCACTGCCCTCTGCTCTCTCTCTCTTTCTCTCACTCTCTCCCCATCTACCTGTTTGTCAGCATTTAGTTGTAATAAACTTGCCTCTCTCTCTCTCTCTCTCTCTTTCTCTCTCTCTTCTGCAGCTGATGGTGAAGGAAGGGACTTCAACGTGTCTCAGTCGCGCGCAGTTGGAGATTTAACTCGCGCTTCGCTTTGAGCGCGGATAACTTTACACTGGAATATCGACTTAAGAACATTCTTAAAATTGGAAAAAAGTGAAACAGGAAAAGTCCGCTCTCTCTCTCTTCATTTTTATAACAGTCCGCTATAAACATCATACTTTTAAACACATATTTTAATACATGAAATTAACGTGAAAATGTATAAAAGATTACACTTTTATCGCATACTTTTTCATCTGATAGCCTGCATAGGTTCAGCAAGAACATTTACTGAGCTAAACATTTCTTAGGAACCCCGTAGTTTGTTATATTTCCGGAATGTAGCCTGTATTTTAGTTTTATTGCTTATTTAATCTGATTCACTTAACGAGCAGGTGTGTTTAAACAGCGCTTTCGCAATCGTTTCTATACTTGGACTATATACGCACTAATTATGTTATGCGCGTGCCTCCGCAATACCTTATTATGATGATTAAATTTTAAAAATCGTGGTCATAATGTTTCCTGTTGAGGTTTAGCTTCAGTTCCAAAACAGATCCGATGCTCGTTAATATATTTTAAATAAATTAGGGTACAAAACATAATTTTGTATTATAATTGTGTTTCTTCCCTGCGGTTACTGGTGTTATTTTTCACTGTATGAATGTGGGTATGGCCAAGCGTCACAGGAAAGCACGCCTTTTCATTTTGGGTTTAAAATACTTTTTAAAGCGTCTTTATTTGTCATTTGGGGCTTCCCTAGTAGCGCAAATCATTAACATTATAATTACAAAAGAAAACTTTGTGCAAACCATATAAAATGGAAGTTATTTTAATAACGTGGGAAAATGTTACGCTTGTTGGCATTATTTTCTTAGGCGATAATTTCACTGCCGGAAAAAATTAAGATTAAGACTGAAATTGAGATTAAGATGGACTTTATACCAGGGAGCTTTGAACCACCATGACATACGTCACAAACGAACATACATATTACCAAACTGACCAGAAATGCAATTTGAAACTAGCTGGGTACATCAAGCGCCCGGCAATTTGTAACATTTTTCAGTTTTTATTTTCTACATTTTTATTGCTACATTCGTGATCTTCATTATAGTTTAGATTTCAAAATGTTATGTTAATGTATATGACTAATATTGTACATTTCGTACGTTTCTACATTATATTGATTTTGGGATGCATCCTGGAAGACGCAAAGATGATAATAATCAGCATATCGCATTACTCTTAACCATTTATTTCCATAATTTATAGTTTGCAACAATGTGATTTTCTCATGATTGAAGTAAATATTGTGATTGCCCTGGTAAAGTTGTAGTTTTTTTTGCTATTGGTTTAATTCCATATAATTAAAATAATTTCTGTTTTTAATATCATATAATAATGATAATAATCAGTACAAAAGCAAAAGAAATGATAAGCAATTTCACAGTTTTAAATGTATCTGTGAAATTTTGGTTACATTAATTTAAGCAATTCTGATAAGATGATAAATTTATGAGTTAACTGTAGGTTAATTGGCTTTCCAAATTATGACTCCCCCTTCTGTGAAATAATCATAATTTTTGCAGTAACCTTAACTAATATCACATATAAATATATTTGAATTCGAAATTATTAATTTATGTAGTCATTATAATAGTTGTAAAATCACATTAAGGTGAGAAAATACCTCGTATTCCGGCCCTTTCCTTCAATCAAACACGTGCACGCAGACACACATAGTAATTATGTTTTTATAATAGCAATCTCTAAAAGGTGACGCTTTGTTGGGGTAGGTAAATGTAATTTACAGTTGCAGAACGGTAGTAACCTCTTTATATGACATTTTAAAAAGAGGTCCGTCTTCATAATTTTTAAATTGACGTGTCCGGCTATATAATTCTCTGATTGTTTACACACCACGTGCCAGAACCCTTCCCCGCAGAATTTCGCTGAGATCGGAATAATTTTCCCTCATTATGTACGAAATTTGAATGTGTAAAATACGCTTCAAGAAATAGATAAATATTTTATTATGTATTGAAAAATTCCCACATGATTATCCTAATATGAAACGCAACACACCCCGATTCTTAACTAATGACTAATAATATTTTTAAATTAAAGGAGGAATGCGAAATTTTGGGTCTACATGCCATTTTAGGCTTTAGATAATATGGAATTTTATTCGTTTGTTCGTTTGTCAGTTCTGTACATTTCTAGTAAAGTGTTTTTTGTATTATTATTTGTGTTTTGAATTATTAGATATTATGCGATATCGCCTTAAGATCGATTAAAACGGCACAGATCGAAACGTATTATCTTTATTACTATTGTACTATACTGAGTTCATCCAGAGTGTTGGCAGAGATGTCTGCAGGTTAATTTCTCACACAGCACTGTTTTTGCGCTGAGCTGTAGATGAAAGGCAGGCGAACACGGCCGTGAGCTCATAGGCGTCAAGGCAGTTTCGTTTTTGAGGTTTGTTGAATACGCCATGATGACAAGATGTCGTGCATGTAAATACGCGGAGTTATTGGAGTCTATCTTTATCACATGTGTACACCGGGGGCGGTGCCAGCCTCGTGGAAACTGTACCGAATTTGTATATAAATTAGAGTTTCCTGCTTATTATGCTCTAAGCTCATAATAGTTGCTTTGTTGAATGCATTCTCTTTCAGTCTTATAGTAACAGCTACACAATCGCGTCATAAAAGTACTTTTTAAAAACAGAAAAGGAAAAGTCTTAAGCATTTAAAGTAGACATTATACTCTTACGCTTTGGTGACTGACTACTATACAGGTCAGACTGATGTTCGTGCTGAGGTAATGCGCGGTCCATGAACAGACTGATCACATACGTGACCAAAGTGCAGGAGAGCAGTTTTTTTTATTATTTTATTTTACTTTTACAACGTGGGCTGTTATTGGGAGGAAATATGAAACTTGGAAAGGGAATATCTGTGCCTCCTGTCCAGATGGCTGGATCAAAGTGACAACTGTGAGCAAGGACTGCCATTTCTTTGCTGTTGTGGACAACAGAGCAGAGTATTGGGGAAGGGTTCCAGATTTGGGGCATTAGCCACTTGTATCACTACCAGCCCACAAAAAAACCCAGCTTCTGGGGGGGGGGGGGGTCATCTCTGCTGGCAAGCAGCTGAGGAAATCTTCTATAAAAGGGTGTATAACCCCACTCCCCCCCCTCCACCCTCACAGGCCCAGAGACGCCAGCCAGATCAATCAATTAAAACAGTTATGTCCCTGTCACTATGGCTAATAACAGCCTTCCCAGTACTGTCTGCGATTCCTCCAACTATAAGCGCGGAATTTGACACCCGTCAGATTGTGAGAGGACAAAGAGCTCACTGTGTGGACGTAGACCCATCAAACGCTGCATGTCTGCGGGACAAACGCAGATTACGGCCCTGCCGCATGTGAAGGGATTTCGACCTTGACGTCACTCAGAATTGGTCGATAAGAAAGGTGATCCAAGCTCTACGATATGACTTGAAATGTGCCACTTTCATTCTAATGCATAGCCCCTTCTGGCATACACGTCTGATCTTTCTGTGCTAAGCCTTCAGCACTCCACCACATGCTTTGCTGGGTTTTTATTTCCCTAAACGTGAATAGTCAATATTGATATCAGTATAAACACACATTCAAGAACGAGGAACAGAACTTCTGGTTAACTGTTTAATCAGTCTACTAATGGCAATCTGGCATTAGTTTATAGGTATGTAATACAATCCCATTTTCAAAAAACTCGGGAAAATGTCAATAAACGCAGAATGCAATGGTTTACAAATCACAAAAACCCATATATAATTGAAAACAGAACAAAGACAGCTTATAGAATGTTGAAACTGAGGAAAAGTATTGTTTTATGACAAATATATGTTGAATTTGAACTTGATGCCAGCGACACGTTTAAGAAAAGTTAGGAGCGGGCATGTTTACTACCGTGTTGCATCATCTCTACTTTAAACAGCACTCAGTAAACGTTTGGGGAGAGCAGTTGCTGGAGTTTTGAAAGTGAAATATTGTCCCTTTCTTGCTTGATACAGGATTTCAACTGTTCAGCTGTTTGGGGTCTCATATTTTTTGTTTTGTAATGCAAATTTTTTTTTCAATGGGTGACAGGTCTGGACTGCAGACAAGTCAGTCTCTCACCCGGATGCTTCTACTACGGAGCCACGTTGCTGTAATACGCACAGAATGTGGTTTGACGTTGTCTTGCTGAAATATAGAAAGCCTTCTCTGAAAGAAATGCTGTCATGATGTAGCTCCAACGCCTTCAGCATTCATGGTGCCTTCCCAGATGAGCACGCTGTGCAAGCCATGGGCACGAATGCTCCCCTACACCATCACAGATTGTGGCTGTTGAACCATCCAAGTGTTCCTGAGCATATGCAGTGATTTCTACTGTAGAATCGTGTCTGTTCCTAATGCAGTGCCGCCTGAGGACCCGACCGTCACGTCTATCCAGAGATTTCTTCAGATCCTCTGACTGTTTTAGTGATATTATGTACCGTAGATGAAACTCCCAAATTCTTTGTGATAATACATTAAGGAACATTATTCTGAAATTGTTGCATTATTCATCCAGTCTTTCACAGAATGTTGAACCTCTCCCCATCTTCACTGCGGAGACTCTTTATATACCTAATCATCATACTAACCTGTTGCCAAATAACCTAATTAGTTGTGAGATATTCAACCTGGTGTTTTGTTTTAGCATTTCGCAAATTTTCCAGTTTTTGTTGCTCCTGTCCCAGCTTCTTTGAAACGTGTTGCTGGCATCAAACTGGGTATACGTTTCTCATAGAACAATACAATTTATTGTATATTAGCTACAAGGCAATAATGGTTCCTGGAGTGATTCTTTTAAATCTAAATTTCTCTTCAAATCATGTTATTAGGTTATTAGAGCAAAGTATTAACAGCCCTCAAGCAGAACGGAATGACTAAGCGTCTTGTTGCTTATTTTCGAATTATTCACCTTCTTGATCCCGACTGGGATAAAGGGCGCCATCTGCAGGCCGACAAATAATATAGTCAGAAACACCTTACCCTATTTATGAAGTTATCCTTCGATTAATGTGGATATGCTTAAACATCACTACATTGTTAAACTTTTTAAAATTATGACATTAAATTAGCGTCCTTAGATTTTTTTTTTCCATCGTTGTAAAGTGATGATTGAAATATTGTTTATTCGTTAAAATATTGCCAACTGTTCCTTTAGCGCAATGGTAGCGTGCCTTACGCTTCGGTACTTACATCTATATCAATGCCACATTGTTTTTTGCTTACGTTTGTGTGTAATCGCTTGCAACTACAGTTAAAAGTCCATTTCCATACAGGACCGGCTCGGCTCAGAACCGCTGGCCAAGGTTCTGAAAGCAGGCACGTTTGTTATTAATAGTCCAACTAAACCGGCAACGTGCGATTAAGCTTGTTTCAGTGTCTTCCTTTTTATTATTTCTCTTTGGAAAAAAAAAACTCAAGTGAGCGTTTAATCGGATCATTGTAAGAGAAATATTGACAAAAGAGAGATATTTTTGTACTCACCTTTGAACATATTTTTATATATTATTGCAAGAACGCCTGGGTGACAGACAGCTGACACAAGGTAAGCTAAAAGAGAATTGAGGTTTAAGCTAAGATGCAAATTGAATATAGAATATTGAGTATAGTGTAAGTGAAGTATATGTGTTGAAAAGTGTACGTCCTACCCTAACCAGGCTGATGTGGTTCTGAGGCGGGGGGTGTACACTGTTTGTGTACCTTTATAAAAGTTATGCTGACCAGAAAAGCCTTTGGAACATACATGGAGATACTATTGAAGTAGTTGTTCCCTTGAGCTCAATAATAAAGCGAAGTCACATATAAAGGCATCCATCTTAGTGTTATAAATTTGTAGCACATCATACAAATAAGCCATTCTCAATACGGCAGTCTCACCTGTCATCTGCCATTTCAACGGGCAATCGTTTTAAAACCGGTGCAGATCTAAGCACTACTGCTTATTTAGGCTGTTTTCCGAAAGGCAAGTTACAAACTTAGGTTAACGTAACCTTTAACGTCAACCAAAAACTTGCATAAATAATTCATATCAGATATGGATCATACATTAGCCTAGAAAGCCAGGCTTATCTGAAACAGAATTTCAGAAGCAAACAAACTCAGTCCTGGTGAACCCAGGAAACATTTCTGAAATATTCAATTTCCCCCATCAGCAGACAAAAAAAAGACAACTTACATAAACATGAGAATTTATTTAAAATACCTGAGCTTTCTAACACAAACCTTTCATATGTTCACAAACATGGTCTTTTTGAAACAGGCTGACAAATTTCCATATGTTTTGTAAAAAGCACAACTATAAAATAATTCGGTCTTGGTCATTTATCAGTTGTCAAAGCTTTCTGTCAGAAATGACAAAATAGCTCAGGATTTTTTCTTTTTTTTTTTCTTGTGTTCAAATACATTTTTCAAATACTCCAATTATCCATCCTAGTGCAGGCTATTACTACATTTCAATGGAGTCCACTTATAAAACAATGAAAATATGTGGGGTTGGGAGACCAGAACATAATGCATGTAAAATGTCATTAAAACAAGGGATCCCAAAATTGGTGTACGTCTGAAAAGTGCACATTTTTACATTACTTGTACAAAGCACATATTTACAGAGCTTTTTAAAGTTTAAAAAAAAATAATAATAAAAAAATGCAAACCATAACTGATGTGTATCCATTACCTCTGTAACTCCTCCACTGCGATGGTTTGGGGGTCTAACTACAGCACCTTGCGGGGACTTGTGACGAATCACTTCTTACGCGGCGTTAATCTTTTGGAAAGTAGAAAATTAAAATACATACAGCCTGCTTTATGCCAAATTCAGCACCTATTTGTGACCGCTCGCCTCCAGACGGTACTCCATGTTTCCCTTATTACAATCAGTCTATAAAAAGTATTTTTGTTTAAAAAGTAAAAAGAAAAAAAACAAACAAAAAAAAAAGTTAAAAGAAAACGAGATAAGAATTCCTGCTGTCAGTAGCGTCTCCAGCGGCCATCTCTGGATGCATCTCTTCGTCTCTCGGGATAGTCCCGACTCCGCCCACCGTCTCTATCGTCATGGTGATAGTAGTCGCTCCTCTGGCCCCGGTGATGCCTTTCTGAGCAAAACTCCTGCTGCCGCTGGTCCCTGCTGTAGTGGCCGGCATTTTCGTGCTGGTGGGACTGCCGGTGGCCCCTGGCCATGGGGCTGTCCGGCTGCCACAAGCCCCCGTGTCCCTGGTGCTGCTGGACGCTGCCATTCATCTGCATTTGCCGCGCGTTCATCTGAGGGGCAAAACAATTCATTCAGAATGGGGGGGGGGGGGGGGATAACAGACAAAAATTAAAAATTTTGTGCTTTTCTTAAATAACACAAAAAGCGACCTGTTTTATTTCTGAAAAAATA
>JABFEB020000098.1:405368-423744 GCA_019775895.2 Stomatorhinus ivindoensis
CCCCCCCCCCCCCCCCCCCCCCCCCCCCCCCCCCCCCCCCCCCCCCCCCCCCCCCCCCCCCCCCCCCCCCACAACAGTCAATACTTAAAAAGTTTGTGCTTTTCTTAAATAACACAAATAGCGACCTGTGTTATTTCTGAAAAAAGAAAATTTAAAACATTTCAATTAATTAAAAGAAGAGGCGTCTGACCTCTGTCCACTCAGAAAACACAAGCCAGAGAAGTAAATGTAATTAAAAGTAATTATCTTTCCCTCAATAAACAGAAGAAGAATCCAGTCGCTGCAGTTCGGTTCTTGGTTTACAGTTTTTTCCTCTTCTTTAATTGATCCTAAATGGAGTTGTTCTGCATGGAGAGAGAGCACTCACCACTGCCTGCCTCTGCAGATTGTCCGGGGATGAAAAGGAGCGCTGTGAGACCTGCGGCGGCGAGTAAGATGGGGAGCCCATCTCATCCATCGATCTGTCATGCCTGGTTATATCAGTGTAGGGGAAACAGATTAAGCACTTAGGTATATTTCAAAAAATATTGAAAGATTGTGCCCATCTTCGGTTACTATTTCCATTTCAAATGCCTTTAAGAGTCTCCATGGAAATACTGCAGCCCCTTGCAAAACAACATGCAGGTGAATAGCACCTGTCATCGTGCTACAGTACCTGCCCCCGCGGTGAGTAGGTGTGTTACAGGGACTGGGGTTCTGGAAGCTTCCGGGGCTGCTCCCATCCTGGCTTATGTGGCTGCTTCCTGCATAATATGAGGAAACAATTACCAGCCTGCCGCAGCAGCCATTTAAACCGGTTCTGTATTTCTGATCATTCCGGCACGTGTGTTATTTGAAGACAGAGCCACTCCTCCGTTAAGGTGCCAGTATTTTACACAGAAACACCCGACTGCATGCCGAAACTGTGACTTCAGCTAACGTTAAGCCAGTGCGTCCTTCGACTCCTTTGTGGAGCGGCAAAGAACTTCCCTTGGCCAAAACGAAAAGCTGGGTTGGATATTTACGGCTTGAAAAAACACAGCTTTAACCGAAAATTATTCCGAAACAACCCCCCTCACCTGCACGAAATTGTATTTTCAGAGGTCTTCCAAAGAGTCGAGTTCCATTCAATAGGTTCATCCCGTAAGGGACAGACACCTCATGCTTGAAGTTAATAAATCCAAACTGTTTAGACCTTCCATCATTGTCCTTAGGTATTTTTACCTTTATCAAGGGCCCAGCCTAAAAAATAAAATGATAATAATTGTATTGCCACTCAATAATGACAATTGAAACCAGAATAGGCGTGCTAGAATACTATGCAGAGATGATGATCACTAGACTTACCAGAATTGTACTGTATTCGATTAAATAAAATGCTGACGTTTTCCAGTCAGATCAGAGTGTGGTCACAATTTTTATGCAAATAAGCATTTCAAAGGGGGCAGCGCACTTGATAATGGGAACCACAATTAATGTTGTGCATCTTATGGATAAATTAACGCTTTATCACTATACGTTTAGGAGACAGACACAAAAGATGCGCCCTTATTCTGCACGTATGTAGCGCCAATCCCGCTGCGTCACTTACGTAGGCCGAATGGGAGTCTACGCCGCCTGCGTAACGCGGGCAGCAGACGCCGTTTTAAAAAGATCATTGTCACTCCCAGCTCAAGGCTCAGGTATTAGAACTAACTCGAGAAAATGTTTCGGCTCCTACGCTGTTATACCAACATAAAATGTTCACAGACAACTTCCTCACCTACGTTTACGGAGTGAAAAATGCGTATTTTACTATCACAGCCATCGGAGCCGAGGGCGCAGATAGCCTGGTATATTAATCCAGATAACACGCCGTTTTGTTTCGGATATCACCGTTTGCGGATACACAAACATATAAAAATAGATGAGATACCCATATAGTTTCGCAAACGCGTGATGTGCTACGGAAATCCACCGACTTGTTTACATTTGTTACCTGTAAAAACAGCTCAAAGAGTAGCTCTTCCGTCACTTGAGGATCCAAATTACCAACAAAGAGCGTCCGGTCGGCTTCATCCGCTATACCCATGCTAGTGTTATACCCTGTATAGCTTCTGTTTTAAACCCTTTAATGATGGATGAGAACCAAAACGTAGAAATTAGATCCCTCAGACCGCGGCCGTTCAACATCGACAAGCTACTATCTGCTTTAAATGCCGCCAATGTCTGCCGTATCACGATGCATTATGTCGCACAATGTCGCAAAACCGATTCCTATTGTTGGCGACCAGTGTTATTTCCTTAAAATATAAATGCCGTTAGTAAAATGGACAGTACTAAAATAGCAGATGTAATAGAAATCGTTCATCTGTGCCACATTAACGAATTCTTACCTGACCTCTGCTCTTTAATCAGTCTCTAAACACTAGCTTACAATGATATGTAATTAGGCCTATGTCTATATATTGTATTTACTCAGATTGGCTTTTTTGTATCCAGTCTATATTGTGAATTTTGATATTTTCAAACGTTGAAAAGAAAACATGTATAGACATCCCGTTGTTTTTTTTCTCTTTTTCAAATGGGTTCAATTAAATTGCCCCCATATTTACATTGCTTCATGCATAGGATTTGTTCGATTTTTATTGAGCTTTTGATATCCAAAGTAAAAATGATTGACTTTTTATTTCCAACAGATACTACAGATACATATACTCCATTTCATAGCTTGGACATAAGTATTTATCTAGTTCAAATGTAGAAAAGTGTAGAAAACCACTTTATTAAGAATAGGTAATTCCTATAACTGTACGCCAAATATACACATGTTTCAAAATAGGTTTTGCAAAAAATATTTTTGATGCGTGGGTGCAGGTTTACCTAAACTCATGCGGAGACAGGAAAGGAAGCTGAGATTTTTTGGGTGCAAAAGCCGAGTCAGCAGAAAAAACGCAATGGTAGGTAAGCTGTATTGTGGGGGATTCAAGCGTGTGCCCGACTTCTTTACAGCAAATGGTTATATAAAACGGAATTAAGACCGAGTGTGTTTCCTTCTAAAAATTACTTGGTTTTCTTTATGGAAAACATGATTTCTGAAAAGTGTAAGTTGTTTTATATTTTCCGGAACTGTTTGTGCTGCTTCATTCATAATATTCTAAGGATATTGAAATGGCATGGCGATCTTCATCAGAAGAACCACTCACCCTAAGCTGGGCTGGGGGGCTGAAACCTAGATCTCAACCAGAACAAGGAACACGGTTGGGGTATACGCTGTACCAAATTCCAGTATTAAGTGGGAATCCTTGGTAACATAAAGCTCATAAAAAGTACAATAGGATGGTCCGCTGGGACTTGATCCGGCTTCCTGTACGTCACCCAGTAAAATATGCGTACGGGCTATATCAGTATAAACTATACTGCATACTATCAGTATAAATTATATCTTCCAGGCGCTATTTACCGTGTATTCCGTGAATTTTTTGAAAGCATTATTTCGTTATACTGCGTTGAACATGTACTGCCGCTAGGTGGCACTGCTTCCCCTCTTTAGCTTATTGGGTGGCGAGGACGCTACATCTACGTACCATTAGGACCATGAAGGACTGCATCTTAGAACAAAAGTCCATGTTTTTAAAAAGATTTGCTGTCAGACAGACCTGCTACCACACGCTGAGCTCGGAGGGAAGCAGCTGAAAATAACGACGCCTTAGTGGAAGGCCAAAAGTCACTTCTGAGTTATCCTTTCTGTGATTTTGTGTTCTTTATGCCAGAGGTTGGATCAGTCTTAAAATATTAAAGTATCAGGTATGAATGGAAACTGTCAGTGCAGTTCCGTTGAGAGCGAGGGCGAGGACTTGATTGACTTTCCTTGTAATGGTACTAAAGAAAGACTATGGCATGTCACGTAGCCCCAAGTGATATCACTTCTCATCACTAATTGAAATGATAATCTAGGGATTGACTTGAGAGCAAATGGACGTGAGCTGAAAGTAATGTGATGGGACACAATTTGGGGAATTTAATATAAAAGCGCCACACTCCAAAGGCCTCATTTTCCCATTCATTGTCATGTTAGGGGGGTAGTGTAACAGACACTGAGAGGGACAATATCTCTGGATGCTTTTTAGTTGTTCAGTCAATTAATCTCACGGCCATTAAATAGATGTGCACAATAGTTTTTTTCAGACAAGCTTTTATGTTGAAAATATATATAGAGTCTCAAGATTTACCTTTTAATCTTTTTTTTTGTGAAAATGCTTCCTTGGGAAATTGGTGAAAAATCCATTCATCTATCTATCCATCCATCTTGTAACCACTTATTCTTTTCACGGCAGGGAGCTCTACAGCCTCTTCCGGAGAGCAGGGGACACACTTTATGGGATGCCAGACTTGTAGGAAAATATCTATACATTTTTGGATTGTTTCCCTTTTTTGGGGGGGAGGGGGGGGGCAGATGTTTGTTTTCCGGCAAATTCTGTTGCCCTGGTTATCCCAGATTGCCATCTACCAGTCAGGCAGGTTTCATTCACTGCATGTCAGAGACGCACTCTGTGTGATTAAAAGTCTGACCCCGGCCGTCACATCCGTCCAGCGTCCTGTGTTTGCATGACTGTATATGAAACTGAAAATGATTGACCACTGTTTAGGCCCTGGCATCTTCTTCAGAGGAAACCCCCTCTTTCGGGTTGGGAGGGGTCACTGCCGAAGGGATGCCATGCCATTTTCGCCCTCTTCCTGAATTTTTCATCCATCTCTTTAATATTCATAATTTCATAATTTATGTTGAACATAGGGATTTAGGGTCATAAAACTCCGAAGAATGTTTGCTGAATAAACCCTCTCTTTGCTGTGAGAAGAAGACGGCATCCTTTTACAGCCCGTGTCTCTAGTACTCATCTAACAGCCCGTGTTGCTTCCTTTCCGCGAGATCCCAGCATTTCTGTGCTTTCGTGGGATTAAAACAGGGGCGTTTATTAATAACAGATGACACTGGGCATGTCAATTTAACGTAACTCAGCATGAACTGAGCATGAATCAGCCTGTGTTTGTGCACACAAGCCTGTGCTCACCCAGCTGTGTCCCCATAAAAACTGCCTGACTCAGGAAGGACCCTGCGCTGGACTCAGGAACGAGACCATCTGACAAGGCTCAGAGCAGTCTGAGGACCACATAGGGCAAAGAAGAGTCCATGCTGAATAATTATATACACATTAAAAGCTAGGTTTGGCCTTTCAGCATCTCCGGCATTCTTGCAAATGGTTACAGAATCACAGGTTCCATCAAACACAGACTGGGTCCCAGTTAGGTCCTTTAGGTTAACCTCCCCTCTATCATCGGCAGCCCCGGGTGCCCCTCATACTCTCTCGGCGACCTGCAAATTGATGGACGGATGACCCAACCCCCTTCTGTGACCCCGCACTCATCTGGGGTCCAGACAGTTCCAGACGCAGTGTCTACTGGAATTCATCTTAGGCAGACTACAGCCTGGCTTCCAGTTGTCAAAAGGGATCAGATTAAGAGTCTGACATCACTACTGTGTGAGTATGGAATCGTGTGCCAAAAATGATTCATAAATATATAAATTTTTTATATTGACAAAATTTGCATCAATCACATCATATATACAGAATATATAAATTAGTTAAAATCACAGCATACATTGATACAAATTTATGACCATCATAAAAAATACTGCAGGTTTGATTTATTTTAAAAAGATTATACTATGTTAAATGTTAGTGATATTTCAGATCCACGTATTCAGAGATTGGTAAGATTATCGAAATGCATATTAAATATTATATTTTTGTTGGAATTTCACTGACACGCAATGTTTAAATATTATTCATATGAATGGATAATGGGGTAACAGGCTTTGCTGTCATATTTAAATTTTATTCACAATCAGCAGCGGACGTTGCAGTGCAGCTTCTAGAGTTCTGCAGTAGTCGTGCAAGCTGCAGGAAAACGGACACCTTGTGTAATGCGATATCAGAAAGAGCGAAGGCAGTGTGCTGTCTGGCAGCGAGGAAGTGGACAAGATGAGGTTCGCTGGGCTTAGACCTCCGACGCGTCCCGTGGGCTTGATCCCGAACGCGCTGACGTCACGCGGAAGGAGGCGCCCAGGCTCGAGCCGACGGTACCCCGGTGTGAGCGAATTGGAGACTCGGCGCACGTTTTAATCCCTCGAGGTTTTTTTTTTTTTTTTTAATGTGACAACTAAACGAGGACGTGGTGCTGGTTTAGCCGCTGTACTTATACATCTCTGGCAATCAGGAGGTAGAGATTATTCATGGCGACGATGGCTTTTTCTAAAGCTCACCTCTGTCCTCACCTTGCAGAGGTGACCATGAACATTCTTCATCCCTTCCCACACCATCTGTCCACTACGCCACATAACCACAACCACAGGTAGGGAGGAACCTCTGGCGTTAGCTGTCCCACTCCAGCCCAGCATCACCACCCCCCATGGATGAAGTGCCCCATCCATCGACAGGATGTTAGTGTTTTGCTTGTTTTGGTCAACTCAAGCATTACTCATGCGATTGTGCCCCCCGTCCTTACCAACACCCAGCTTGCTCGGTATGTGTGTATTGGGGGGAGGGGGGGGGGTCTAGCTGTCAACAACACTGATGGCACCACCCCCCACCCCACCCCCAATGATCTCTTTTGCCACAGGATTTTTAGCAAGAGGTGTCTGTTTGCTTCAGTTGCATTGATTAGATTATTAAGAACGTACAGGACGGCAGCCCGTAATCGGAATGAATCAGGGCCGCTCAATGGCTGAACCCCTGTTTCAAGTAGCGAGGCCTTGGCGAATTTCTCACACTCAGCGAAACCTCACCTCCTCTCCACGACCGCCTGTTGAGAATAAAAAATACCCCATGCCAACGGGTCCATATGGAGGGTGTTTAATGGAGGGAGGAAAGCAGGGATATAGACATGCTTACATGATTAATTAATGAATAGATATCCTATCTATCTACAGTACATCCCGGGGCCTGTGGAGATTCCAAACCATACTGGCGGCTTTTTAATATCCAGAACGCCTTTGTAGTGATAATGAGGATTTTGTCGACAGAAGAAGGGGAAGGTTTGGGCTGTTTTTGCAAAGGCGATTCATTCGAGTTGTTCCTCACCACCAGTGCCAGAGACCCCCGGAGTCTTGGTGAGGGGCTAAAGCGCCGTAACGGCTTAGCGGGGACACAACGTGGCGATCTGGGGAACCTGGCAGAGAAGGAGCCTACTGACAACCCTCCGGGAAGATCCCGGGGGCGAGTACAGCCTTCAGACAGCCATCATGAGGCACCATTAAAACGAGCAGGAATTTCCGCCTGGAAACAGCCCACCATGTTCCGATTGTGCCCAGATATTGATGCTTCCTGTCCATCTTCTATCTGAAATGTCATCCCTTAGATTTAAATTACGTTCATCATCTACAACTCTGGAATTTACGATTTTCAGCTATTAAAAGTTGAGTAGCAAAGGTTACCAGTGTCCAGTACTATGAAGCGGGGTTACTGGCTTATCGGGGTAACATGTCAGATATAAGGTGGTCTGGGCAAAATGTAAGTGAACGAACATGAAGTCCATTTAAACTGTGATACGTTAAGTCCAACAAGTTACCCCAATAAACCAGTAACCCCGCTTCGTAGTACAGGACACAGGTAAATAGAAAGTAAAATTTACATAATGAATAATAGAAAAACAGAAGTAAAATTACTGTACCAAGATTACCGAAATAAACAACGTAAATAGTGGCATACAATATGTTATGCAATGGTTCTTTATTCTTAATTTCCCATCACTTCTGAGCAGTTTGCCCCCCACCCATTAATAAAATCCGTCATTTTGGGGGACAGTCACCAAGCACTGCTGTCCTGCAGGGGACCGCTGCCCACAGAGGTCCACAGTAGATGTATTTCATGTCCTGCTTGCTAATATGCGTCATTTAATTTCCTAACCTGCTGTCCCCTATATAAAGCAGTTACTTCTTTTCATTTAACTCCCCGGAAGTGGCACCTCTGAGCTGCTTGTATCCCGGACAATGGCTTTAATGCGGAGTTGCATTCCTCGGTGTAGAATGATGAATGTGACGATCGCTCCATTCAGGACGGGAAGCACATAAAGTGAGGATGGGATGAAGGAAAGGGGACTTTATCTGGTGTGGGGCAGAGGAGGCTTAAGATCATCAGATAAATGGAGACAAAGCAAGCTAAAATCAGGCAGGCAAGAACTGGGCATGAGGGTCTGAGGACGGCACCTTTCAAAGGGAAAGTTGCCCAGTTCTGTGCAGACAGAAAGAGTTCCAGTTTGTACCTTTGCTTATCAATGGGAAAATGCCAACTGTACCCTGTAGCTGAAGGTAATTGTATCTTTTAAGGTACAGACATGGACTCTGAAGAAGGTTCCCAAGGTACAAACATTAATGTACCCCCAATGATACAAAAATATTGCTCATAGTCCATTTGTGTATCTTAAAAGGTACATTTAACGTTGAGGGTAAGTCCCAGTGACAAGTAAAGGTTTAAACTGGTACTCTACTTTTCTGACTGTGTGTATCAGAATCGGTGACCTACGTTTGTGTGTTTGTGATCACCTGACTCTGCTCCTATTATGGTCACGCCCCCCGCCTTACAACAGACCGCAACACACACATCGTGTTTCCTTTACATTCTATAGGGCACCTTCTCCACCGGTCCGTGTGTGAATGCTATTAAGATTCCAGTTAATCTAGTCAAGCGTCACTGTACCAATGCAGCAGAGAATTTTTAAATATGGTTCAACATTTTTCGAGGGCTGTGTACGGGACTGCCGGCTTCCCAGTGCCTTCGTGGTGCTTTTATTTCACTGGGGGGGGGGTAAAAAGCGTGGAGGTGCAGTGGCTGAGTCTGGCTGATTACTGCCAGGGGAAGTGTCTGCATCAGTAATATGGCTGGTGGAGCTGTGCTTTCAAAGCTATATTGGTTAAATGAAACAGGACAAAACTTAAGCTCAGGGAATTGTCCTGCTGCCCCCAGGCAACTGCCTAACATGATTTATTTGCCAGTATCGACTTCATGCACTTTAGGCTGCTGCAGATGCCATATTGCATCTCAGCTCACCTTGAATGCAGTTAACGTCCTTCTTGCCTCAATGTTCTCCCCAGTTCTGATGGTCTCCATCTTTCTCTCATCTTCTGAAGACCCAAGTGCTATAGGACCAAAAGCTGCTCACACATGAAGGTCAGCTCAGTTTATCTTCATGACATGAAATCCAACCAATTGTCTTTGTGTTTGAGGGGCATCAGGATAAAATAATCAAATAAAATCCATTGCTAAACCATGATGCTCCTAAGACTCGTCTCCTTGAACTACACAAGTCTTGTATTATACTCAGATCATCTCCTGTGTTTTCAGCTGCCTACCGTCTCTCAGGTCTAAATATGTGGACTAATAATGCTGTGTCTGGCAGTCCATGTGGAATATGTGCTCCTACACTAAATGCAGATGCTGTTATAGGGAATGGATGGATAAATGGATGTTATGAATCTTATCGATTATTTCGCTGCATTAAAGAAACAAGTACAACCTCTTATTCCATTAAGATAAAAGATATCCGGGTAGTGCTTGTTTACGACTTCTTATTTATCTGCTGTATTATCTCATCCCATGCCGGGTGTAGCCCTGCCTCTTACCCAAGGCTGAAACATGGATTGATTGACTAGATCCACCTATCAAGTCAGTCAGAGTTTCAGCTTTGCAGAGAAACTGCGAGGAAACTCATACTAAAACATTTATAGAGTGTGAAACGAGGTTAAAATAAAGTCTTTCTCGATCAGGCTGACAAACGCATATTGAGTGAATTAATTTCTGTTGGACGAGTGATAACTGAATCGACTAGCAGACGCGTATCGGCGTAAAATTGCCCCGGAACCAACCTAGAGACGGTCCGCATATCTCCAAGAGGCTTCCCTCATTTCTCCTGCTCTGGGTGTTTTATTTTTAATCTCCACCTGGATGGAGGTCCTTCAGGACCCAAATTTCCATGGAGGATCACTCCTAGGCAGTTCATGAGAAATTTATGTTAACTCCTTTTTTCTTTCACAAGTACCTCAATATTTTTTACAACAAAATCACAATGCAATATTTGAAGACTTTCCAGTACCGTGCTGTCATAGTGTATTATACAGAATACTTTATTTCCTGTTATGCTATCTTGATTCTGATCTTGCTGCATCTATTCCCCTCCCATGCACGTATACCGGGACAAGGACAGTAGTCCGATTAAATGGCGTAATGGAGCTATAACTGTAGCTCGACTTAGCTGTGCATGTAAACGCATTGAGTGTCAGGGGCCTGTGTCACGCTCCCCCCCCCCGCCCCCTTCCGGGGAACGCCACCGGCAGGACAGGTAGTGCCGCTAATGAATATTTAGCATCTCAGTTTGTCTTCCCTGCTATTGACTCTGGCAATGTACATAAGTGAAAAGTAACATATACGTCAAGCTAGAACCCCCCCCCCCCCCTGAAGTAAACACAAACTCAAATTCTCAGGCTCTCCTTGAGTTGTTTACCGTTTCCTTCCCAAAATGCCAGGTGATGGGACAAGGAAGCACTGCACAACAAACCATAAAAGTGACTTACTGAGTATAAATATGTATAATAGCGAGTACCCCGATTAATTATGCAGGCTAATTATATGAGCCGCATACGTACTCTAATTGTTGTTGCTAATGCAGCAAAGCAGGATAATTTGCCCATACAAAGAACACTAGTGACTGAGTCATTGATAAATAACATTGTTGTGTACTAGCATTGTCATGTTTTTGATGAATTACCTCTCTCGTGAATTCTTGTTAGATAATGGTGAGATTACTACCTATCCATCCATCTTTTACATGCAGTGATTCCGCAGATGTCACCATGAGCTTGTCTTCTGCTCCAAGCAGCATAGGGCTTAACGTAGGGGGTCAATGCTCAGCCGTATACCAAATTCATTTATAAAAGCTCTTTTTTGAGAATTTCTTTCAGGCAACATGAACAGAACAGGCCCTTGTTAAAGAGCTTTTTCCTGGTTTCCGGGGGAGAACAGTTGACGGGTAACAGAGGACGGCAAATTCCAGGGGGAGCTGTTGGGTTGTGGCGAAGTTGATTTTATTCAGAGTGAAGACCAGAACGTCTCCGAAAATAACTGGCATAAGTTCATGTGTGGCCCGAGGACACAGGATTTTATCAATCTTCCAGCTGCCTATTGATGAGATGTCTTCCTGAATTTGCCTCAGCGGCTCGTGCTGTGTTGTGAAATATTAATTTCATATTTGCCATACGATATTTGCTGCAAATATGGCACCTGGGGCAATGAACAGTCATTAGCCAAATGGACTAAAACAGCGGGAAAGTGTAACTCTGAAGCAGGTATTTATGCAGGCCTGGTTGGAACCCCCTTACAACTGGAGCAGGGTCAGGTGACAATATGGTATGCGTCATGTGACAAGGAAGTCCTCCTCTCATTCGTTCAGCTACTAGACATGATTAATCTGACCTTTAACTGGGTCGATAATGCATCTGGCTGACTCTTAATCGACCTTCAATCTTGTTAAAGGTGAAGGCGTCACATCGGAGGGCAGATGTCAGCTGACCTGCTCATGCAGCCAGCACCACGGCACTGCTGAGGAAGAGATGTTCCCGTCTCAGTCCAGGTTTATGGGACAAGCCTGGACCTGAATATTTCCAGCCCTTCTCTCTTCCGGGACAGCAGCTTCCGCATTCCAAAAATGTGCCAAGGTTACTCCAAAGCTCAGTCTGTCTTATTTAAAAACGTCGTAGGGTAAATAAATGATCAGCATCAATCCATGCAGCAAGGGCGTGTGAAATGCCGCCGAGTATAATTATATCGCTATATACGGGCAGGGTGGTGGGATCATTCCATAAATCACATATGTACGTCGTGCGCCGTAAGTTGTTGACGCAATGGTTTTCGTGGTCTGTCTGTGGTCCAGTATGCTTCTACGGGGAAAGCCTGCAAAAGCCTTTAGAATGTTGTATTTATTTCGTTTTGCTAGTCATCTAAGCATCCAATCGGTGCCCTGCGTGAAGCCATATGGACACGGCTGAGAATGCTGGAAGGATCTAGAAAAGTAGAGCAAAGAGCGGCTCACGGCGATGCTGTCAGGAGCTGTTACACCCTTTGGCTTCCCATAGGCCCAGTTAGAGGCTGGTGTCGCTGATTGGAGTACAGTGCAGAGGCCGCCCACTCTACCTGTACATTCCCTGGGAAGCTGTGTGCTAATGCTTCACCTTTCATCAGCTAAACAGTGCCCGGGGGAGAGGTGTGGAGGGTGACAGCGCGTCGTCACTCACCTGCTGCAGTACGCCCTGACTGCTTTGATCTCTGTTGGAACAGCTCTTTCCAAGTGGATGTGGAGAACTTCCAGCCCTTTACAAATCCTGAAGTTCCCTTTCACTCCATTGAGACATGATTCTACAGTCCAAGTAAGTCAACTGAAGGCATGACAGACTGGCATGCAGGTTGACTGAAAACAGATGCGGAAATGTCACACCCACGAGTTGGCAAGGTAAAGCACACAAAACCAAGAGCTTTGATCTTCGAGAGCGTCCTGCAGAAGCTTAACAGCCCGGGACTGAAAACAAACCCAGAATATATGATATACTTCAGGGTAAAGTATCCATTACAAAGTATAAATGCATGTCGATCTTGATTTGTTCAGGAAAGTAAGAGGGAGCGCTAAATACCGAGAAATAAAAAACATCAGCAGAGTCGATGCCAATAATCCTGAAATATTCACAGAGCGTAAAGACAGAATCCTATTTAATGCCAGTTAGTCGGTATAAGGACGAGGCGGAAACCTTGAGGAAATGAGCGTGCAGGAGAAGAATTAACGACGGCAGTTTGTGGCTTTTCAGAAAAGACATTGTCCACCTTGTCATGAGGTGTTAGCTTTTAGCTTTTATTGTATTAATGGCCAACCTTTTTTGGTTCAGACTTCCGCCTGTCTCGCAGTAAGATTAGCAGGTGGTATCATCACCTAATGGGTTGATGGTTTCAAACTGGCCCCAGGTTTGTGTTCCTCCTGTGTAAAATTCCCCAGGGGACTATGTCAGTACAATCTGGCTTTCCCCCACAGTCCAAAGACGTGACGTTCAGCCAAATTGCCCTTAGCTTAGGGCTATGGTGGAGGGGGGGTCCCTGTGATGGATAAGTCTCCTCCAGGGTGTACCCTGCCTTATGCCCCAATATTCCCAGAATAGGCCCTGGCCTACCACTACCCAAACTAGGTAACCCGCTTTCAAAGATAGACTACTCCTTTAAAATCTGTTTTACTGTCCTCGAAGGTGTAAGTGTGTAGAGTCTGCGTTCACGATCTGGATTAGCCAGCAGTGCCATGCTATACTGTGAAGGATTAAAGCCAAAAGGGCAAATCATTGCACTGCTTTTAATTTTCCATTGAACCAAATGCAGAAGATTGGATATTGTATTCAGGATTCTAGCTTTAAGTAATATTTAACTGGGAAGATGTTAGACTATGTTCCTTTATGTCAGCTATGGTCATTCTTAGCCAGTAAGTATGCAGGTTTTTGGAATGTTCAAACCCAGTTGTGAGGACTCTTCCGTCAATCAGTCCTCTAATTAGTAATGCAATTATGGAGTTACAGTGAAACGTCATTCATTCGATGGCCCTTTTTTTGATAAGATTGCCTACGCTTGTTTTACGTGAGTGGCCGCCTGGAGATTTCACCGCTGAAATTTCGTTCCTGATCCCAAAGTCAAAATAACACCAACGGTCCAGTCATGAGGTATGCAGTCTATGAGTTTGCAGTCTACAACAACTCAATGTATCATTGATGCTGTAAGTTCCACTTCTGTCTCTTTATTTCAAAGTAAAAGGTGGGTGGATCGTTGAACTGGATAGTTATCCCTGCTTGACGTGCCAAAGCAGCTGAGTTCGAGCTGACTTGGCCACACCGTTTTGAGGAGGTGAGATATAGCTTAGCAGATTAGCTCGCTGTGCTGGTGGTTAGAAGGTCGCTGGTTTAAATACTATGGTCAGCTGGGTGACTTTGCCTTTGAGCAAAGGCAATTGCTCCAGGGACTTGCCTTTCTCACACCCTGTTTCCTCAAATCCTTGCTTAATACGTACGATGTAAATGGTGACTCTGTTCCCTCCCTGACCAGTCATGTGACCTCTTGTCTATTGATTCCCCAGTGACTGCCTGTTTTAGCCTACCTTGAATGTAGAGGTGAATTCAAATCACTGGCTTGCAGTTCGTCTGAGTCCCTGCAGGTTAAATAAGCCTCAAACTCTCAGCAAGACCACCTCCCCATAGTACAGCACTCCTGCCTGGTTAAACACACGGGACCCAGGATGGCTGGGCTGATTGCAAACATTTAGCATCTCACCCATTGACCTGCCCGTGGAAGCGCAGATGCTAATCTGAGAGCTTAAGACGCCAAATTCTTTATTGACTTTATCTGCTTTACTTTAGATTCTTCAGCTGCTTTAATTGGGATTTATAGCCACAGCTTCTGGTGTCATAGCCCAGTCTGACACTAGAGTTGTGCCTCCTACTGTGAGCACATGACTGGGTTGGAGGAATGTTGGGTAATGATCCATTCCTTGGCATTAAGTAGCCCTCCGTGTCATCCATTATCCACCTATTACTGGGCAGCAGTGAGGCAGTCATTTGTTCCCGTCATATATGGAATAATAAGGAGTCTCAAATCTAAACGAAACAGTGCTTAATATTTGTTACTGCAGCATTTTGTTTTAGCATTACCCAGCCTGTCGACTTGCTGGAATCTGGAATAGCCACTAAGGGAACGAGAATGACCTTCTGTCGCCGTACTGTGTAATCTTTCTAGCCAGGAATGCTGCGAATGTAGAGGAGGTAATGAGGTATGTAATTATGGTTCCAGCACACAGAACCCACATTATCCTGAGCAATTGGAACGGCTGGAGGTAGCACATAGATGTCCATCTGTCCTGGGAACTAAACAGGTTTCGCGCAGTCAGAATATGAGCACAACACGTGGGCGCCAACACAGTGCAGTCGCTGAGCAGTGTGTGGCTCAGCAGGTTATAGCGTTGTGCGTGCGACCGGAAGGCCGTCGGCTCCATTCCCCAAGTTTGCTGAATGACATCACCGCTGAGTCCTTGAGCAAGATCATGAACCCCATTTGCTGCAAGGACTGTCTGCTTTCTCAAAAGTACGTCGCTTTAGATAAAAGCACCTGCATAATAAATGTACAATTGTGAGCCAATGAGAGCGTTAGCCCCTTCCCCTTCTGTCATGTGATACCAGAGAAGGCCTGGTATTGGGTAGCCATTTATCGCCCATGAAGTGGAGGACCACGAGGATGGATGGGGGCAGGGCCATGAGCAGTGTGTCACTCTGTAAAGCGCGTTGCTTGGCATTCCTCATGAAGCAGTGTAATCTCCATTTTAAAGGCCTCAATGTCGTGCTCCTTCACCATACCAAGCCGTTGTTTCACACCAAGCCCGTGGCCCGCTCCCTTCTCGAGCATCTGTTCGCAGACAGTATCTACACCGGGACTCACTCTTATGCAGATCAGCCATTGAATTAAAGAAAGAATTTGCTTTCGTCATGACAGCGCATAGCAGTTTGCAAATTCCACTCACAGCAGCCACCATGCGGGTAGATCCCACGGTGGTGCTGTCAGGTGTTTCATACTTCCTCCCATTCCAATTGCGATGACATCTGCGTTCCAGATTGTCGTGAAAAAATCAAGGATGCTTCTGATGAGTTAATGGCTCAGTCACAGATTATGTAGATTAATATCCACGGGTTCTGATGCTCAGTAGACTGGCCAGTCATGTCTGATTGACTGAGCACGAGATTCACCCAGGGCTGGTCGAAGCCCATGTGCTGCTCTAGGCAAGCTGGCGCTGCTCAGAATTTGGCGTCTTCGGCAGTTGCCTATGTCACCGTTCGGAGTGACTGGCCCTGGATCCGGGCCCAGCCATGTTGGCCGGAGAACTGGCCGTCACGTCAATGAGTCTGCAGATTGATGCCCCGTGTCAGGAGTGAGCCGGTGTCAAAGCGATGACCGAAAACAGGTCAAAGGGTCCCTCCGCAAGAAAGTGGAGTGAAGGCACCGCTAGCCGTGCCAGACACAAACAACAAGCAGCTGTTTTGTTCGTCCCCGCGGTATGTGAGAGAAGGGGTATTTTTAACAGTGTGAATGTGGGTTGCTGCAGATCTGGAGGGACTGGCGGAGAGGTTGCTAAAGATTGCTTCTTCCCTATGCGTTAGCGTGAAAGCCGGGCCCAGAGACGTGTTTACCATACAGCGCATGCTGCAGATCTCACATCGCAACATGGGCGGCACCAAAACAAGCGGCATCGCAGGATTGCGTCAAAAAGATATCTATAGCAGAGCTGGGAAATCCTGTCGCTGGGACCAGAGTATCAACCACTGATTGTAACTTGTTGGGTGGATTAAAATTTATTCCTGGCAAATAGAAAAGTAATATTACTCATGCTGTTACTGATTTTTGAGGATAATTGTTGATTCTCAAGGTAATATGAACTCAGAGTACATGGATGTTATTTAAGTTAACCTGGAATCCCATATTATTAAGACATTGTATCATTCTGAATATTACTTCACACTTTAAGGCTCAGCAAAGAAGCCTGCATTTTGGTGTTTTTGTATATGAGGTATTTTAGCCTTGATAAAAGCCAGGAGGTGGTGACTGGAGAGGGTTCTGGAAGGTTATGCACTCGCTCACTGTCTTCTCTGCCTGGTCTATGTCTGCTGTCCAAATTCTACGGATCATAGGGTGACTGAGAGCCTCAAACCTTGGGTGAGCAACAGCGGTTTAGCTCCTCCCCCACTTGTCCATGCCCCGTCGTACATTGGTCGTTGCCACAGGCCAGAGCCACGGATTGGTGCAGACAGAGGATGACGGGCAGCGGGCGGCCAGCGGGGGCTGTCGGTCCGCTGCTTCACCCACCCCATCCCGGTCACCCCAGGGCCACCATTTGCGGGTTCGGCTGTGACCTCACGCCTCGGCGCAGCTGTCACATCGCATCAGGCTGACATGGACAGTCGACGCTAACAATGTGAGAGCTTTTCGTTTTTCATACACCACCCAGAAAAACCTCCATCTCCCTTCCCTGCAATTTGTGGGCCCTTAATCATGCCTGTTTTGTATCTTTTTCTCCACCAGGTAATTTCCCAGTGTTGTGGAAGCATGATTCATAGAGTCATAGTACAGCTTGGAAAAGGCTTCAGAATGGGCGTCAGAAATTATGATAGATGGGGCTGAAAAAAAAAGACTCAAATTTAATATGAGAAAAAAATACATTCAAGTATCTAAAATGCAGTCACCTTTGCAATAACGCACCAACGACTAATAAAACTTCAGAAAGGTGGTTATACAGACACAGAACAAAACCTAAAACATCAGCACAAAATAAAAAACATTTTCGTCTAATATTACGGTGAGTTTGCTCCTGAATAAAACTCTTTATATCTAATATGTCACGGCGACATGATTCCTTGGGGTAAGTGCACATAATTTTAATTTCCTTATAATTCTTTACCTGTCAGTGAAATCCTATAATTTTTTTCTCTGATATATATCTGTTGTCTTTCTCATACATTGGGATAAGGCTGTCGATCAGAGGAAACTGTCAAATGAAGTGAACAAACACCATTGTCTTTCAGAGACCTATGTACGTATATTTCTGCTTATTGCCCTCTCCCGCGGGACATGCTGGCTCTAAGTGCAGTGCAAACACACATATTTATGCAGGGGTGACCGACGGACTCTGTTCTTTGAGTTCACTGAAAATTTCACAAATCCATCATTTTGGGTAGCCATTAAAGAGCGAACTGGAATAAGGTGAGAGTAAAAAAAAAAAAGCAAAAAAAAAAAAGAGTGGTATTTGACAGTCCGTGGAGGAATCTGTTTTAACGCAAGCGGAAATAGGACAAGATACTAAAAGGGAGCTGGGTAGCCGGGGAACAAAAGGACTTTTTGAGTTCTGGTCAGACGTGTTGTTTCTGAGAGCGTCCCACATACGGGGAAACTGAAGGGATTCGGGGGAAGGTAGAGGGGCAAGTATCCTTAAAAGCCGACGTGGGCTGTGGGCAGGACAGCTCCGACCGTGACTAAGAGCATTAGAAGTTTTAAAAAGAGGAACATTGGCCTCAAGCAAAGGCATTCACAACCTGGATAGCGGAGGCCGAAAGCTTGCAGTCAGCTCAGGAACCAATGCGTTCGTCCCTCCCGCCTCTCTATGCACCAGGGGCCATATACAGAGGAAGGCCACAGGTGCATTGGCCCCAGCTGAAAGCTGATTGGCCCCCGGAGTGCCACCTACCTGTCACTCACTGATTCTAAACATCTCATTGGCTAATTATAAGCTTGGCCCCTCTGTATGAATT
>JABFEB020000098.1:449048-468219 GCA_019775895.2 Stomatorhinus ivindoensis
ACCCTAGGATGAATTCCTTGTGACCGTTCAGAGGGTCCTGTGTCCTGTCAGTGGCTTTCAACAGGAAACAGAGGAATCATCAAGGATCTTGGAGCTGAGGGGCTGTCCAGAAAAGCACCAAGTGGACATGTCCGTGTGTCCCAAGATCGCACCTCTGCTCGCCCTCAGTGCGCACATCTGCTGTTGTGTTTCCTGGGGTCAAAGATCTCGCTAATTCCTCTTGAATTTTTCATGTAGCGTCAATCTTCCTCCGCTGGCCTTGTCACAGAAATTTCCTCGCTTGGCTGGACTCCGCGTAAGACACGCTTTGAGCCATACTTTTTTTTCTGGAATTTTCCCTTGGCTCCGGATTAGTCCGAAGCCCCAGGCCTGGAATTCTCAATAGCTAATAGCGTCTGCTTCTTAAAAACATTTTTGTCCCACAGATATGGGTGCAATTATATGCTTAGAATTTCACTGACACAGTCCTACAGTCCTTTCTTCAATGAGGATGCCTTTGACATTATCCTCATGGACGCCAATGTTTTCTGTGAATGGTGACAGTTTAGGACACCATAAATAAAACACTGTCCCAGCCGTCTCCCCCCCCGCCACTGTTTTTACCAATGTTTTTAAAATGCCTCGAGGCCACCTTAAAGGCTGCAATGCTGTTGTTTGCAAACAGAAAAAAAGTACAGAGCACGATTCTCCTACTCTTACTAGTTAAGTGTTTACTGGGGTAAAGGCTCCTTTTTAAATTCGGCGCTCATCTGCACGTTGTCACGGGTCATTGTTGACCTATGAAAAGACTTTCTACAATGCCTGGGCTTACCTAACTAGCTATTTTTAAAAACAGACTATTATAATTGACTTTCAGTGTTGTGTAGAAGACTCAGTACACTTTTTTTTCATTATGTAAGCATGTATTTCACCCCAGGTCATCGCTACACCAACTCTCTCTGGTAGCCAAAAAGGAAATGGGCGATTTTATGAGCCCAATGGAGACACAGGAACCTTTTGCCCTGCCCCTCTTAGCCAGACAATTCTGGCTCACAAAAGCAATAAGCAAACATTGATAAGCATGTTTTACACCTACAGATGAGAAGAAGAAGGTCGGCAGATGCTGGTGGGTAAATTTTCTGACTGCACTCCAGAGCAGCAGGACTCTTGCAGCTGCGCGCCACACTCCACTGACCATCCAGCACACGGGTAACAGTCCTTCCCCCAGGAAAGTTCCGGAAAGGTGAAAGACACCTGGAACAGGCTGGCCAGGTCCGGCTCTCCTCCAGTGCTGATCCCCACTCCCGTGGCCCCAACTGAAATCACAGAACCACAGCCAGAATCTTTCGGCTTACATCCAGATGTATAGCTAATCTGTTAATTCATTCGGTTGAATAAAGTACCCTAATCCCCCTCGCACATAAAGACTGTATTCCCGTTATCAAACGCATTTGTACTGGCAATAAGGGAATAGGGGCGGGGCTACAGGGTAAGCAATGATTTTGATATAACGGACTGGACCGTGGGCTAAAGAAAACCAGGAGGGGTCCCAAGGGGAAGGTTCCGGAAGGACTAGGTCAGACAGCAATTCACGAGCGCCGTTCCACATCTGTACCGGGGCTTTGCTTTGTCACCCTCTTTTCTCCCATCACTGCGACTAAATTTCGCCGCTTTTGCTGCCAATTTTGGTTAATCTATTTTTATTAATGCCTCCCGATATCAGAGCGGCAGGCTCAGCTGCCTTGCAGACTTCGGCGAGGGCTGCGAGCATCCACAACAGATTGAGGAGAGGAGATTAAAAATAAATCAGACGGAATCCCATTGAGTTGGCGAAAACGAGAGAAAAAAACACATACTACATGTGAACCGAAACTGCATTTATAATAATAAAACGTATTCCATTACATAAACAGGCTACATCCATCATTTATGACCATATATAAACTCCCGGGATGGCATTATACTATTTAAAAGCTCTTATTTCTAGATACCTTATTGCCCCATTCAGTGTTAACTATGGAATTCAAACACAAGCCAAACTGTACCACAGCAGACTATTAATAAATCATACGTTTAAATTTAGCACACAGAAACAAAGGCAATGTGCATTACAGTGCGGAGCCAGAGCTAGTGCTGTGTGATAATGTAGCAAGAAATATGTTCAAACTGATCGATTTATCTGCAGCCGGAGAACAAAATGTTAAAGGGCCAACGCGCCGCCGATTGCATGACGACATGACAGCGTGTAGAACTGACGTTTCCGGCAGGAGGCATGCTGCGGCGTAGTGCAAGTGGCTTCGTCCTTTGGATGAATCGGTGCGGTAAAGCGGCACAGTGACACTAAGGGGTGTCATCGTCCCCCAATTTTGCACCACTAGGCACAGTAACACAAAGAATTGTGGAGAAGGCTGAAAATTATGCTACCACTTTCTTGGGGTGAACAAGTTAGACAAAAGGAAAATGCTGAATACTCAACATAAACCCACTGGCTAGTAAAAAAAAATTGCACCGGACACGACAGGGGTAAATGAATAAATAAATAAATATAATTTAAAAATGCATGCCGGACTGCATTTTTTTACTGAACTGGTTCAATTGCCAAGTAGCAAAAATTTCACCCATTAAAGATCAGATGCCTTTAAAAGGGACAGTAGATGATTGGGTAGAGAAGAGTAGCACAGCTGAACATAAGCATGATCTCTCTTCTCACTTCTCCCAAGCTTCATCTCTCTCCTCACGTCACGTGACCCCACTGTGGGTACCTTTCTCCATCACGCTAAGCTAACGTCATGCACAGACTTGCCCCAGAAGACGCGATCCAATGAGCTTCCTAGCCCAAGGACCTGCCAGACATGCACTAATGAACCCCTTCGACATCACTCAGAGGTCCCCATGCAGCCTCGCTGATTCTTCCGAACGAGGCTGCAATTTCAGATACATAATTTACATATTAACAAGATGAATTTATGATATTTACTTCTGCACTGTTCATATACTGGACTGCTGGTTCCAGACTCACCATGACACTATACCAGAAAAGCGGTTACGGAAGCCGGAATATATATACATAGGCTATATATAGCCAGAAATTCTTCTAGAAATGGAAAAAGGAAATCATTGTTCCGCTTATTTCCTGGGATAAACGTGTGCCTGTTGTTTACATAAAATGACTGTCTTCACTCCAGTTTCTCTCCAATGAAATCATCTGAAGATCAGGGTTTTTGAAGTACTTTCTCTATTCAGCTGCGATGATCGTGCTTTCAAAAAAGAAACAGAGGCGACAGAGCAAGTGACATTGGATGGGGGACACATCTGTCTTCTGAACCATGCTGCTGTTGGATGCTTTCCAGATCCTTCTCGGTGTTTCCAAGTGTCTTCCCACGTCTAGGTGTACGTTTACATTACACGCTGATTGGACGAGCCGTCAAGAGGAACATATAATAATGACCTGTCCTTGCTACCCTTACCCCCCCCCCCCCTCCCCAAGAGGGACTATCCAATAGCCCCCTTCTGTGTTAAGAAATAAGGCCTGTCTGAATGACCTATAAACAAACATCCGATTCGGATCAATACACCACGTGGCCAACACCCCCTTCCTCAATTCGCCCACTGTAAATCTCCAAAGGCCCCTTCCTTTCACGTTAATTCATCGATGATCCATGAGCCGTGAAACAAACCATGCTAAAGAATACCAATAGTACCAAAAATAGACCGAACAGGGGAATTCATTTTATCCAGCCGTTTATTACTAAAGAATTGATTTATCTAATTGCCTTGCTAAGGTCAAACTGACGGGATCTGAACCAGCAGGGCAAATGTACGTTTGTATCACTTGGAACAAGACTTCCACCTCGAGCGATGCTGAGGAGAGGGGAGTTTGGATGATTTCTGTCATTTGACACCGTGCCCATTCCTTCTCGTTTGCATTTCAAATTAGCTTACAGCACATCAATTGGAACTGCTCAGGATGAAATTGGAAGCTGTTTCTTGGTATGAAGCTTTTATAAAATCATAGGGTCCTGCACTTAGGAAGATTACGTTTCCGGGCGACGAGAAAATCCCCTGGCGCGACCAGCATGTTTTTTTGTTTTGAGTTGGTTCTACCTGGTAAAAACATACGTAATGTAGAAGCTGTACATTCTACAAAGCTAAGCCGGACTTCTGGCTGTGGACCAGCTCCTGGATGGTCTACCGAAGGATTCCGAATCATTTGCGGGGGTGAGGGGGGTTCAAGAGTTAAACGCATTCTGTGAGCGACCGTAGCATGATAACACAAGTACCCGACTGTAAAGTGCACGGGCTTATATAGGAGCATTCAGGACAGGGTTATAAATATCAGCCATCTGCGAGACCATCTGCATCAGGGCATTATATCCATAGTAAGGCCAGGTCTCCCGAAACCTGGGCAGGTTCGCCTCTGTGTCAGGATTCGCCCCGTTTGAGCAGGATGACTTGGCTCTGTAGTAGCTTAAGGCGACCGCCACCCACTTAAAGTGGACCGTGTAGTCTTTAAGAATTTATCGTCCGATGTTACTTTCATGTGCTGGTCATGTAGCCTATTGACATTCTTACTTGCCTGTTTGCTGCAGACCACGGTTCCAAATAAATACAAGTTGTGCAGAGACTGACTAAATTATAGCGAAAACTAATGTCAGGCAAACAGCTGTATACATGCGAAAAATGCAGATCGGAACATCTGAGTACGGCGTGTCACAGGGACCGCAAGCATTAACGTAACATCTTTTTAGGAAATCTGAGTCGCTAAGAGAAAGAAAGAGAGAGGGAGAGAGAGAGAGAGAGATTATTTGCCCTCCTTCCCAGCCTCGCGCACAGCCAGTTTGCATTCAGTGGCGGTGCTGCACCCCGATTGCAGCAAGAAGCAGAAGCATGTTCCCATAATCAGTCACGTTCTGACAGGTCGTCACGTGTTATTGTCGCCACGTTAATCGGGAACAAACATAAAAAAACCCTGGGGATCTGCTCTCGTTTGCTTAAGAGTAGAAAGATACGTGTGTATCATCTCATAGATTTAAATTTGTGATTTAATAAAAGATTACTTGCATACGTGAATAATTGCATAGAGATGTTTAATAACGGCAGCAAACTAAGCTGGCCTGAATTTTTATCTGGTCAAATGTTTTAAAATTAGAGACTTTGTTCGTCTGAAGCTTAATTGATTCAATTCAGAAGAGCATCGTCAGCAAGACAAGTGGTATAGCGGTCTGTACAGTGGCGGAGACGTTTTTGAAGTACACGGCTCAACATGGTTACGCATGATCTGCTACATTCCCTGTTTTTACTAAAACTCTTCATTAAGACGCTATTGATGCCGCTGTAGCTTCTAATAGATAGTGGTTTTCTAACGGTGGGGTAAATCTCCGCCTCCTGTCGGTAAATTATGTTAGGGGCAACCGCAACAATTAAGGTGATTTGAAGCTTCTATTACTGCATGCTTGGCAAGGTTAGGTTTGTTGCAGCCTGCAGTTGCATAATCTGCCGCTGTTTGTCTGTTGTAAAAGATTAAAACAGCCATTCCAGACATCTAAGTGTGTACTAAGCAGAAGCGTCGCACCAAAGAAAGTTTATTGCTCTACATATTCATAAGTCCTGAAACCGTAGGAATCTCGAAAGGTAGATGGTTCGACGTGCTGACTTTGTTCTTCACACATCCTTCGGTTACAATGAAAGTGTAAATCGCATGTGTGTCGCGTTTGTACTTTATCATTCATTGTATCATCTGACGATTTTCGCACTATTTTGTGTTGGCAACGGCATTTATCTATAAGATTCCTTCTGCTTTACTTAAAAAAGAAAACTATAATGCATAAGTACTGCTTGTACCAAATTAACCCAATTTGCTTTCAGTGAGAAGAATCTTTTTCTTAAATGTATTTTTTAAATCAATATTAGCATTACTATCATTATTAGCAAAACTACAGCTGTGAAATGTTTGTCAACTCTGATCCCCAGTGTCTGTACTGTTATACACGCACACCACCTTGTATCCAGTAATAGCCTCCGGCAACGAGCTAAAGACTCAGATCCCTGGTAATAAATAAGTAAAATATTATTCTTAAAGTGATGTTTAAAACTTACTAAAGTACTATCACTACTACTTATTACTACGCCCATTATTATCATTGCCATTGTCGTGTATATTTGTGCCGTGAATAGGCTATATTATTCATTACATCACCGCATTACGTGCGCAGCCATAAAACGATGTCATAAAACGAAGTAAAAGCAGTACTGTCGCTCGTTGGCGTGGCAGGTTACTGCATTGGACTGTTTTCGAGGAAGAGCTTTCCGGAGCTTACAATATAACACGCTGTTGGGTATGCTTTCTCATAGCTATTTTACTTGTCTATCTTCGAGAAATAATCACGTTTTTTTCCTATCTGAGATCGTCGCAGGCTAAAACCGACGTCTTTGCGCCCCGCTGCCTATCTCATATTAAAACGTGGTCGCTCTTGTTATCCCTGTAAGGAAATGTGAACACTTCAGACTCTAGAGGTCCCCATCCTTCAGCATCCACCTATCTCACTCGTCTCATTGTGTGCAAGGAGTGGAGAAAGAGAGATCGGAGCCCAGAGGCACCTAAATCATGCATCCTCGGTGAAAAGAGGCGAAACTCCCATCTGCCGGGCGTTTGAATTGAACAGATCGCAACGAGACGCCACTTTTCTCCATGAGGGCTCGGTCGCTCCAATTGTGTGAGATATGCAAGTTGGAGACCCAGTTAAATATAGAGGTGTATCTCATTTATTCCGAAATTTCTTCTGGACTTTTCCTGTGTGACTGTACCTCAAATGATTAATAAGGGAGGCAGAATAGCTTCTTTTTAAATCTCCAGTGCTGGATTTTCAGTAAATCTCCGTGTCACGATGCCTGCAAGAATCCGATCGCTGTTTCTAGGTAAGTTCACTCCACATGAAGCGGATAAAGGGGAAACAAACTTTCTATTGTTTCGCGTAACGGATTTCGCAAGAAGGTATTTAATTATGTACAAAATATCTGTACACTGGCGTGTGTATTTTGTAGTTCTTTTTCTGATTGCAGAAATTTTATATTTTAAATCTCCACCATCATAGTGTTGATTGGTTTTAAACGAGAGACCACTAGCCTGCTGTCATTCACGAAGACAAAAATTCATTTAAAAAGCGATTAAGTGAATAAAAGATTAAAAGAGACGTTTTATGAAAGAATATTTAATTTTGTTCCCGGCGTAAGGCAATCTCCGTTTTCAAAAATAAATTCATATAGAGTAGGCTACGAAAGTTACTCCATTAGAAACAAACCTCTTCCAACAGGCGTCTGTAAAGCAAATTGAAAACAGATGCTGGATGTGTCCGTATATGCCCAGAACAAGGAGATGTTGATTGCAGTTCACGGAGAAGAAATTAATTAGTCGTTAATTGACAGCGTAAACGTTGTTTTTTCTTTACATTTCTTTTGTCCATTCTTAGGTGTGTGCGAAGTATGGTGGTGTTTTTTGTATATCACACAAGAAAAGGAATATAAATAAACTACTTGCTTTAGACACCCAATAGCAAAAAACTAATCGGAATTATGGAGTTATTCAGTGCTGCAGGAGGGAGGGTTAGGGTCCGAACATAAAGGTAGACGGATAAAAGGTCTACGCTTTCGCAGTTTAATTCGAGATTGCTTTCCTTAAGCGTTATTTTTCTGCATAGTCGTCTTTGTAGTTTGCTGTGAGTGCCCGGATTTTTAAACTGACATATTATAATCACTGCACCAAACTTTGCGATGGTGTCTACGACGTGTAGCCTACATGAAGGGGTTCAAATTGCCGTGTTGTGACCTTCTTAAACACTGTCCACGACGTGCTCTAAAAGCTGAGATCCATATAACCAGCTTATTTTTAGATTTCTTAAATTTCCTTTTTTTTATTCTCGCTCTATCATTGGAGAGGGTCAGCAGCCCTGAAGTAAAACAAGAAAGGGGTACAGATTTATTTCCATTATTTTCTTATGGGGAGCCCTACGGGAAATGAAGACATCCATCTTGGTGCGAGTTAAAGTGTACACCGCGTGAGTAGTTCTGGGTTTGGAGCCCTCGGTGTTCAGCATTTGCTGTGCTGGCTGACGGAGGAGCCAGGATGCTCCAGAAACCCGCATATTTCATGCGAGCTCGCCATCGCAAATGGCCCGGCAGCGTGGGGGCTCCATCTTTACAACCACACCGGGGCTGACGTGAACCTGAACATGACCGTAATAAGCTAGCCAACAAACAAAAGTCATCATTTTAATGTCATTCGGTTTTATTCGAAGTGCATCTAACATTTGCCTAATGGTTTTAATGTGTTTATATTTAACTGGGCAATAAGTTAATGCAATTTTTCAGAATTATTCCAGGCTGTAGGCCAATTCTAATTTCGAACAAAACAATCAGATCAGCATGATATATTTTAGCTCATATAGTTAATTACATTGTTCGGCCCATTGTCGTGGCAATGCAAGAAATACTTTCACAACATGCAAAAAGTTGTATCGCTTGTACGATAGAGCAAAAAATGATTTAGGCTCAATTTAACATGGATCCGCGCCACTCATAAACGTAGCATCATCTTTTTTATTTAAGGAAAAAAAGCGATCAATTACTGCCACTTCCTCTTCGTTTCTTTAAAGACTCGGGAAGTCTCCAGCCGTCCACATTTCCATATTTCCGAGAGGAGAAAAAAAAATTATACTCTGCGCTCACATTACAAATGAGCGAGGCAATTAGGCATTGTCAGGTACTTCAGCCGCCTTCCGATGCCGCGACGACCGCGGGCGCGTTCGCCGTGGCCCCGGAGCGCCGCTTGCTAAATGCTGCTCCTGATGAATAGTCCTCGGCTTCATTGCTTGAGCGATGAGGTTGAATTGCAATAAAAATTGTGAATCACTCTCCAGGAAATCATGAGGGTACTGTAACCCTCTGAGCCTGGGGGGGTGGGGCTCCTAGTGAAATCTCTGGTCTCATTAGGCTATTGGATTTAGCTCAGGAATGTTATGGCCACCATGAGATTGGGTGTCCTTTTATTGACAAATTGTGTTTATCTGTGTGTCCCACGTGTGTTTCTTTTTCATACTAATTCTCTTCGTTTGATAATGTATTTTTTTTTTGGTGCAGGGGGGAGTTCCCTATTTATAGGCCCTTTAAGACGGTATACAGGTGGTTTTAAATTGTTCATCATGTGACAGGCCCCAGATGCAAAGACTGCCATACGCCTAACGAAAACGAGCGTGCACCCGCTGGCATGCAGGCATCAGCACTCGGAGACATTCCTGTAGGTTACCTAACAGCGGCTCGGTAAACAAAGCAGCGGGCCGGTGCCTGGTGCCGCCCCGAGACGGCTTCACCGTCGCCCACCTGATGGCCAGCCTGTCCTGATCGCGCTAACGAGGTTTGCCGTCTACGTTGGCGGACCGAGCGCTCGCAGATGTTTCCCTTATTTTATAGCTCGGGATAATCCTCCTTGGCTTTTATAGCAGTTTTATAGTCTCATTTATTTATTTATAACTCAATTGTCGCTGGATCAAGAACAACAGATTTTACGTAATCGGTGGGCTTATGCATAATGAAGTGTATTATGTGTAAACTTAAGATCCACATGCCACGTAAAGGGGAAAGACTGAAGTTTGACGTTAATTTTCTGTTTGCATTTTTACGTTTTCTTTCCAAATAAAACGTTTTCGCCTTACTCAGAAAGGCGTGTTTTCGAGTTACATTCCTTTTCTCGGTTCAGTGTTTGAACAGTTGGACATAAATGGAGTATCTGTGTAAACACTAACTGTTTCCAAGCGTTTGTCTTCCCGTGCTGCACTGACACTTGGGGCGGATCCTTTTTGGGTTGGTTTGGAGTCGTTAGGCCTGACCACAGCATTTAAAGAGGTTGGGGTGAGCGGCCGGACAGTAATTTAGAAATTCCTGTGGGTGCGATCAGAGTGCTTAGTTGAAGCTTTGCTGCCTGCTCCTACAAAACAAACAAAACTCCAAACTCTTACAAAACAAGAAGTCAGGAGGTTAAGCTCCTGTGATTAACCTTGTATCTTGGCAGTAGTGTCCAGTACATCCTTAAAGAGTCCTTCAAGGAGAAAACTCTATTGGTTATTTTAGACTTCATTGTCTGTGATTGGAAGGTTGTTGGTTCAAGTCCCTTGTTTGGCATTGTGACTTCATTGTAGGGCCCCAGAGCAAGGCCCATAATCCCAATTTCTTCAGAGAGTGTTTGACCATAATTTTTCAGTTATATGTCACTTTTGGGGGGGGGGAGTGTCTGATTAGTTAATGTAAGAGAGGCTGATGGGAAATTAAGTAGGATGAATCTACTGGGCTGTCGATGTCTGAAAATGCGTATATCAGAGGGATAAGTACTGGCCTGGCTTATGCCTGGGCCCATTCTCTGAGTAAATTGCTCACGGCAGGTTCTGCCATTCACTTACAGCTACAGCAAATAGGGGCTAGGCTGTCCCTGCATCGGGTCACCATATGAACTGCAATCTTCTCGGCGCAAGAGACTTAATGTGGAGGACACTGCACACGGCCCCTTAGCCAGTGGGCACACAAAGAAATCATAGTGACCCCCCCCCCCTTTCTTCTAGTCTGTTCCTGACCTGTGTCATCCTATCCCAATCACTGCTCCCCCCCCCAGAGCTGAGCAGCAGGACATTTTGTGACCTTGCTGTCTCTGCGGACCGATGTCACAAGTCCCCTGGCTGGCACTCTGACTTTCCCGCTGTCTTATGCAGGCTTAAACCGAGGCGGGACTGGCGGTGACATTTCCAGCACTATTCCTCACTGTTTATACTCGATTAATCGCATTTCCATAACGCACTGATGTGAGGAAAGGCCTCTAGAAGTGTCGGCTTTTACGGTGCCCTTTGATTTATGAACAAGCCCTTGGAAAAAAGAGGGCCCTTTTCATACTTGACCTCCCTCTCACCTCAAACTATTTCTGCCATGAAAAGAAGAGTGTATTTATTAAAAGAAAAAAAAAACGAATGAACCAGTATGGAGTGAAAGTCAGCTTAGAGAACAGAAACGGAATATTTTGGCATCCCCTGTTGGTTTTCTTGGCATTATTTTGTTCCTTACCTGCCAGAACTTTTCAGACACAAATATAAATCCCCTGGTAAGAATAGACGTCAGAGTGAAGTTTATTTAAACATTCAGTTTTTAGCTTGCGCGGGTGTTGAGGAAATTTGAGATTGTATTCTTCTTTGCATTCGTTTTATCCTCTCAGGTATTGTGCCAACTTGATCCTTGTGTGGGGCTTTGAAACATAGCACACCTGGTTCTCAACCACACCGCTGACCACGCGCTGTGTCCTCGTTACCCGGACCCCCGCCTGCACGCCCCCACCCGAAGCCGTGACTCATTAAATCACTCCCAGATTGTTGTGGAACAGGAACTGCCTATTTTACTTTGCAGTTAACCTTTGACAGATGTGCTGCAGCGGTTTGGCTTCAGCGGCGATTAGAACCACATGCGCCACATGTTTTCGTTGTTTAAGATTCACAATACTTCTTTAAAAGTTATTTGTCATGCATAGATGACTCCGCCTACCCCATCATGGGTTTTATGAACTACAATTCAGCACTTGCACTTCTCACAGGGTTTTATAAAGCTGTTATTGTTACTCTCCAAGGGAGTGGTCTCCTCGTATTGATTCCTGCAATATTTGAGCTAGGCGTGAAAGCTAACGGAAGATATGTAATGACTTATTTCCCAGAATCCTCGGCAACAGGGCTCCGTCTCACTATGACGTGAATTTTTCCAATGGGCGTTTGTTCATGAGGAATCTCAAGAGCCTGGTAGAGAGGCGACGACAGCCTTGCAGGTCGCAGTAATCGGAGCACGCAGGTTGCCACGACAGCACGTTTATGTACGGGACTCAGTGCCGCTGGAAAGATTTAAGGCCAGAGAGCTGTATGTGATTAGGATGGTTCGGTCTGCCAGTTTGCCTGTTTCGATATTTGTAATGGACAGTGTAAGAAGTCGCTCCAGGCAGGATGGGGAACAAACCGAGGGATACAGGGCTGGGAGGAGGGAGCAGGGGATTCATTTGGATCTAGAAGTGGAGACGGGTTTAACGGAACAGCATCCAAACAAGGGAAACGCAGTGAAAAGGAAATAGGCTTTAGTTCGAGGAAGAGTCTAAGGGGTTAGGTGTAGGAAAGTGTGTATCAGCTCAGAACTCAGGGTCCCCCAGAACCCTTCCCCTTACTCAGCTCCCAACACACATGTACCAGGAATTCCAGATCATCAAAATGGACTGGGAAACACTGCTGTAGGATGTCAGGGTCTGGGTTGTAGGCACTGCGGTACAGCTGAAGTGAAGGACTGTATTGGTCACCTGACGTTACCCTACTCCTGATGTCTACCTCTCCACAGTTTACACTTACATTATGGTTTGGTTTATTTATACCACTGCTGTCATTCTTGAGCTGATGCCGGTAGCCCAGAGGTGTTTTGGCACCCTTGTTAACACAGCACTGCAGTCCTGGGGTAGACGGTTCAGCTTCTCTGGACCCTGAGTCGGATGCCGAGTTCAGCAGAGTAAAGCATTTCGGGCAGCTGGAAACCCAGAGGAAGGTCGAGTCGCCGCAGCGGGGTCAACATCCGAAACCCTCTGTCCTGGGCAACCTGGGTGCAGCTGAGATCGTCTGTGGGTAGAGAATGTGCTTCAAGGCTCAGAGCTGTTAGCAAACTCTGCGTCCCGCTCGCAAGTGGTGGGTGGCGTCTCCTTGTCAACCGCCGCCTCCCGTTTGTTCCGGAGGAAACGGCCAGTGGTCCCTCCCCAGCACATTGGGAAAATAATGAGGCCCAGAAGTCGGAAGCGTGGAGCAGAAGTCGGCCTTTGTGGGACAGACGAGGCTTGTGATATCTGTGAGATGGTTTTGCAGATGTATGGGCCTTGGATTGATGACTCTTTCCAGACCTTAAGGGATCAGCTCATTATTCCCATGCAAAGACCTCCACTTTCAGCAGATTTAATCAGTCCAAGCTACTTCTGGAGAAAATCATCTGCTCTCTTCATGAGACCGTTCCGGATCGTCCTGGTGTTGCTTTAGAAGTCTGGAGGGAGGGGTTTCCTCAGAAAGGTCAAGTTTTGTGATTTGTACAATCACTACATAGGAATTCTTATTTGAACCGCCTGATCAGTAACATATAACATCCAACAGGCACTCAGAAACAGTGACTAAGCAGACGTGACTAAATACCTTAGAGGTACATATTTATGGAATCCACCCATCCACTTTTCATACACGTTTATCCAATGCTGGGTCGTGGGTGTCCAGAACCCAAACTGAAAGCTACAGGAATAACCTAGGGTGGGGGGGTCAACCCATCACAGAGCACAAACACCATTCATACCGTCAGATAATTTGGTAACTCTAATTCACCTTAGCAAGTTTTTGGACTGTGGGGGGGGGGGCAGAGAAAAAGCCCCACAATGACATGGGGAGAACATGCACGCTCAACACACTTAGAGCCAGGACGGAGACTCGAACCCTGGTCCCAGAGGTGTGAGACAACAGTGCTAACCAAATAAATAAAAAAAAGAGATGGCTGTAAGGGAAGATATAGCTAAATAATCGAAAAGTGAAAATTAGGGTTAGACTTAAGAAATGGCTGAAATAGGAAATGTGGCAAATTAAAGTGCCGTGTGTCACAGTGAAGCTACTTACAGATTTGTACTTTTATTGCGGTGTGTTGAGCCGTCATGCTGCAGGGGGTAGAAACTTGTTCCCGAAGCAGTCGCTGACCATCCTGTTGCTGATATAATTCTGGCTGGACTTCAGTTTGGGAAACTGGGTGGGTTGGGCCATCACAGAACTTGTCCAGAACTTGATGCACCCTCTGGGTGTCTCATACAATCCCACAGAACAGCGCCACACTGATTAATTCTCTCAGTATATTTCCAACTCAGAAATCCCCCCTCCCCCCACCACACACACAGTTCAGTGCAAATGAGTCTCCCTGCTTGTTGTCAGTGGGCACGGGGGGGGGGGGGGGGTTGGGTGGGGGGTTGAACAGCAGGGCAGATTGGAGAAGTTGTAGGGAACTCCGGTCATTTATTGGTTCAAGTATTTGTTGGTTCTCTTAGCTGGGTGACTCCCCGTGGGGCACCTGTGGGGGGCGCCGGAGTGCAGCGACACAGCACTGCTTTGTCCTCATGTGTCTCCACACCCGTTCACTTCCCAGCCTGTCACTTTAATGAAAGAGGCGCGGAAACCTGGCCGGGGAGTCATGCTGCCCGTCTCAGTCCCGCCCCAGGTGTTCCCGAAGGCTGCCACTGGTAACCCACCAGCTTCCGACGTATTTATTAAACCAATAAACATTAATAAGCATTCTCCTGTTTCCTCTGAAGTTGGGAAGTTTTTTTTTTTTAGATGTTTTGAGAACAACTCTGTCTCTTCTCACTGGCTGGTGTGCGGCACAGCGAATCTGAGAGTGGTATGCATGTCCAGAAGGTTGTGGTTTCAAATCCTGCTGCTGCCAGAGTTAGGGCCCTTGAGCAAGACTCTTAACCCCATTTTCTCTTTGGATGCTGACTGATTCTCCATTTTTTGTCACTTTGGACACTTACATATGCTCAGTATTATAAGTATGGTTGCAGCACAGTAATACTACATTTTGTAAATGGGGAAAGAAAAACCATTTGTAGAAGAATGTACTGTACTTCAAGTATTATTTCTGAGGAGAACAAAAGTATTATTTATCAGCAGTGTGGGTCCAGTTATGGGTCCTGAAATGAGAGTGCAATGTCCAACCTCCACCGACTTAAAATTGAGGCACAGGTGATGTACGAGTTCATTAGCGAGCCGCGGCTCCGGGTGCCGTTATGTACCAGAACCAGTGCTGAGAAACGCCTGCTGCCTGATCGGCAGGCCGATCGCAGTTGACTCACTAATGCTCCGGGTCGTGTGGCGCCGTAGCACGTCGTTCTCTGAGCTTGCAGAGCGGGTGGACAGACGCTTTGCACCGGAGCCCTGTTTGCACGAGCGATTAAGTGACTCGTTCAGGTGCGTCACCCGGTGCTGTAGATGCACCATTGCCCTGTTTTTTTTACCCCCTCCATTTGTGTGTTTTTTGGCCTGGAAACAGTTAGCGAACAGATGGCACGGACACCTTTGGCTTTTATGTGTCGTTAGGCTCGACTCTGTGATGGAATCGAGGCTTTCCGCTAGGCCCGGCCCGGCAGATGAGAGTCTCTGTGGCTGCAGCCTTTCCCCACCACTGCTTGGCATGTGGTTGGAGTTCGGCACGCCGCAGCCCGACCTTACGCTCCTCGGAATGCGGACCGACTACCTCACGCAGGCCTCGTCCTCTGTGCGGAAACCATCCAGCATCCTGTAGTCGCCACTGGCCACCATTACGGAGCAGGTCTTGTGGTTTCAATCAATGTGATTAGCTAGTTGTGACGGGCGTCTTACCCCAAAGCAGCAAGCTGCATTTTTATTTATTTTTTTTGTCCTCGCCTTCAAACTTCACGTAGGCGAATAGCCAATCAGCATCAGGCGTGTGGGAGTGCCTTGCGGCTCCGCAGGTTAGGATGCCGTTGTGGTTCGGAGGATGCACGTTTGAGTCCAACAGTTGGTTTTACTGCTGGTCTGACCTTGCTTACAAAAAAGAAACAAAATGTGTACCACTTTAGATAAAAATGTATGCTAAATAAATAATGTAAAGTTATGTTCATATAAGCCAACTATTCTGCTAATCTCTGAGTTCTGCTATTTACAATGGACTCAGACCATTCTTTATTTTATGCTCAACATTCTTTACAAATGCAAAGTTCCCGTTACTCAACAGTATAAATTATTTGCATGTTATTGCAGATTACGCGTAGGCGGCAAGATACGAGATTTGCATTGATTTATTTATGATGTGAATCATACTTCTTGCCTTCTACCTTTTTACGCCGTCGCCGCTTAATCCCCTCTGTTCGAAAGCTGCGTTTGGGCCGTGGTTCCACTTGCGCAAACGATGGCGTTCCCCGTGTCTTTTTAAGAGGAAGCGTGGAGTGCTGCTCTCTGGCTTGGTCTGCTGTCTGACTGCCAACATTGCTGTGGGAGGAAAACAGCAATGCTGGCAAAAATAAAACTTTTAATATAATTACATTTGGGATGATGTTACTGCACTCTAGACTCTATGGTTCCAGAAATTACAGTTTAAGAATATAGTAATATGAAATATTGTCGTGGACTGATTGAGTTAATAGTTTCTGAACGGATAACAGATTTCTGGGAATAAAATATCTCTTTTCCATTATACAATTTTTTTCACTCGCCTGTCTCTATGCTGATAAACTGTATGGAGTTGGTGTTTTCTGATTTTGTTGTGGTGAACAGAAGTGTCAATGATTTCCCTTTCGAATTGCTTTGAGACAATCATTTGAATGACAATGAAGCTTTCTGGGTGTGACTACAGCTTGCTTAAAAGCTAGCCCGTTAGCCTGCGTACCTGTGTGACGGATTGGATAATGAATTAGAGCCGTCTGTCCTGTAAGCCAGACCTGGCCATTTAAAGGACCTTTCATCACTGCTGAATATGGAAGGTGCTCTCAGTACCAGTGTCAGGGCTGCTGCTAAGGGGGGAGAAAGCAGAAGACCCTCTGGGTCGGGGAGAGGCCGTTGGGGAAAATGGAAATGATTGATCACTCCCCCCACTTCCTCACTCAGCAAATTTGATCCACTTCTGGCAAGGGGCTGCAAATAAAATTTTGCCTAGGGCTTCAAGAAGGGTGGGGCCCGCCTTGGGGGGGGGTGGGGGTGAGTGTTGGGTCGGGGGGCCGGGATGGGGTGAGCGTTGGGTCGAATTTTTCAAGGGCCCAGCCCAGTATAGCTACCTAGACCCACAAGAGGGTGACAAGCAGACACACCTCCACACAGACTGTCCTCCACATCTCCAGCATCTCCCGTATGGCGGCAACTGCGACGTCTTCCCCGCAGCACCGTGTTTTGCATAATTTATAATTGCCTCTGTGTAGCTGTTTAGCATTTCGTGCGCTTCTTTCATTTGCATACAATCAGCCGACGGTGTCAAAACATCTCTGAAGTTTAGAGACAATTAAAGTAAACGTTGCTCGCTGTAATAATGTGGCCCCGCACGCAGGCCTGGTGGCCCCTCGATTTGGCCGTTCCTTTCATCTTAAGCTCCCGAGGCTTTTTGCTCTTTAGAAACCCTTCAGACAGGGACTCAGCAGGTGCTGTTACGGTTCCTACAGCTTGGGGTCTTTCACTGTAAGGCTTTACCCCTATCTTACTTTGATAGTCTCTAAATAAGCTAGTAAATAGCTACCTTTCTTTTTTCTCTCTTTATTAACTGTACAGTTCCTGAACCTTGTTATTAGAGAGGAAACTCCAGAGCAAACTGCCGGCAATAGAGTTAGTCGAATATTCCACTTCATTAAGACTTCTTCTTTCCAGCATTGTGTTTCTTATTTGTGTTGCAGAGGCATTCAAAATTTGAATACAAAAACCTCCACTGGTCCAATTAATTTAGAGTGACATCAATTACCTTGCATTTCACAGGGTCCAGCGACTCTATCTCGTAACAGAATACGACGTGCATTCAGCCCCGTGTTCAATGTGGCTATGGGATGCACAATTAAAACGAGGGTGAAAATGATAACGACAGGCGTACGGGTGCCCAGAAGGGATTATGGCATGCGGCCGTCTGTTTTCCAGCGCAGTGTGGGCTTAGCCCTCTGGTTTTTTGTTATCATTTTATTTTAGCATAGGTTATGAATCATCAGGATTTCTCGACTGTGACTGCAGGGAGGGTGTGTTGACACAGTGGTGCAAACAGGCTGTTGTGGTTTGCATGCGCTTCCCGACCGCGGGATGTCACGCTTGCCGGTCATCGGGAACTTCACACCACAGGATCTAGATCTGTGGAGTTAGAGTTAGAACAAGAGGCACTCCTGCAGGACAGTCCTTCATCTTTCATAAGTGCTCATCCATACAGGCTCTTGGTTGGTGGGTCTGGGCGTTATTTTAGAAAGAATAGCGCATCGGGCTAGGGGTACCCTGGATGCAATGCCAGTCCGCCACAGGTCACATGCTTGCAATCAAATTAGCTCTTTTATCCAAAACAACATACAATTTAGAGCAGGGGTGCCGAACCAGAAAAGTGGATAGCGTGATATGAGGGGGCATATACCCCGGACAGGTTGACGCTAGTAAACTAGCTTTAAGTTGGACCGCATGAAGGATATTTTCACCTGTAAATTGTGAATTCACCAAATGTTGCCTGGTAACCTTTGAAACGGGGAGGCTTCAGTTGCTCACAAGCAGCCAAATGTGTCTATCTTTAGTTTATCTGTGTTTTTTTAATTGATTCGGCAAAAATGTCTGAGTTCATGCAAGCCAGATTCTCTCTCACTATTGCACAAGTTGCATCATCTCTGGAAAGTCGTTTCACTGAATTTGACTACTCCCCATTTAAATTAATTAATCTGGAAAGTTCGTGGTAAGGGCTTGTAAGCCCGACGCTAGGTTTACTATTGATTCTTTCATCCAGTGAGCTTCTTGGACGTGAATTTTAAGATTGGTAACATTTTGCGAAAACTCACGCATCTGTTCCCTAGTGTTCTCACGTTTTCTGCAGAAGTAAATTTACTGGTTGACTGTATCTGTCTGGAAAAAGCTAGCTTGGTAGATATTCAGTTTATTAGAGTGACAAATGTGTTTTGATGACTCTTTTTCGGGGATCTGGACCTGCATGTAAGCAGAAGGTCCCCCACCTGCTACTCTATGAAAAATTCGCCTTTGCTTGACCACCATGTCACATTCCACAGTGTAATGTTTCTGTTTCTGGAGAAATATTTGGGTGACTCACGGGCCTGCTGTCTTCACCTGACCATCGGTGACACACAGAAGTTTTAACTGGCAGGACATTGTCCTTCTGTGACAGCTCCCAACGACCCTTGAGGGAGTTGCTGGTCGCTGACTTGAGCGTTGCCCTTTGGAGTTGGCCGCACAGTCCGTCACATCACAGAAGAAAGCGTTGGGTTTTCCGCTGATGCCATCACAGGGTAACGGGGGAATTTCATTAGCTCTTTCTTGCCTGGGGGGGCTGGCCTCCCCGCTCTGCCTCTAGTTGTTTTTCCACTTGCTTCAATCGGGTTGGCGCAGTTGGAAATGAAACAGTGAGTGATGTCGGGGGGGGGGGGGGGGGGGCG
>JABFEB020000098.1:496114-515926 GCA_019775895.2 Stomatorhinus ivindoensis
GGGGGGGGGGGGGGGGGGTAATCTTGTTATTATCCAATGATATGTTTTGAATCCGTGGGACACGGGAAGGGATGATTCTGGGACCAATGTCCCTGTGGCCCGCCCCCCTATACGCCCCCCCATGCACCCCTGAGGTCTATGTCCAGCCCTTTAAATTGCAGCTTCTGGGTCATCTGATCTATGGAGACAGCTGCCGTTCTTTCACCCGAAATCAGTCTTTATCTTTTTTTTCCTTTTCAGTTTTTTTTTTATATTTACTGATTCAAAAGCTCCTATCTGAAAATGGCCTTCCCCAGACTATTCCCATTGAATTGGGAGCTTAGAATTGTCCAAAATGTCTTGGCATGCATATCAGGACATTTGGAATAATTCTATACATCCAATAACGTGGGAACAGTCTGAGGAGTCGCTTTTCTGTTCCTGCATGACTGTGCCCCAGTGCACAAAGCAAGGCCCATAAAGATATGGTTTTATTAGCTTGGTGGTGTGTAAGAGCTTGATTGGCCCACACAAAGCCCTGACCTCACCTCCATCGAACACCTTTGTGATGAAATAGAATGGAGATTGTGAGCCAGGCCTTCGCGTCCAACATCAGTGCCTGACCTCACAAATGCTCTTCTGGATGAATGGGTAAAAATTCTGCACAGACACACTCCAAAATTTTGTGGAAAGCCTCCCCAGAAGAGTGGCAGCTGTTATAGCTGTAAAGGGGGGGGGGGGGCAGCTCTATATTGATGCCTATGGATTTAGGATGGGATAGAAAGGTTAGAAAGTTCTGTGGGTATAACGTTCAGGTGCCCCAATTCTTTCACCCATATAGTATATCTAAACGCAGCCATTTTTATAGCTAGTTTAACATTTACTGATACTAGTATGATTTCCTGTTATGCTTTAACTGTGTTTTTCATCCCAGTCCACATTTTTGCTTCCACCCAGTTGTTGACTGTCTCATTCAGGTGAGCTGGGAACTGGGAGGGAGCAAAAATGTGGACTGTCTGGCAGGGAACTGTTAGGGAGCAAAAATGTGGACTGCCTGTCAATGAACTGGGAGGGAGCAAATGTGTGGACTGTCTGGGAATCCCCTAGGATGGGGCTGTGAAAGACAGTATTAGGATATACCTGCAAATTACATTTACTGTATCCAAACACCTGTTTTATAGAGACAGATTTGTTCAGCTTTTGATACAAGTCAAACGCATGTTACCCTCTTAGACAGGTTTATAGAGATTCTGTGCAGTTGAACTTGTCAGAATAAGCAAAATGTTGATTATAAAAAATGGAATATTCTGCGAATCTGCTCACACCTTTCAGCTGACAGCACAGTGGGAACAATATGATGCAGTTATAGTTCCGAAGCAGAAGGATCGCTTATTATTTTCCACCTCACGCTTCAGCCAGTTAGCTCCTTTAATCGTACAAATTGCCCAATGCAACACCGTGAAATTTCAATTCTGAGTGCTGGGCATTTGCATCCTTCTTATTCAATGTAAGGGTACTGGCTTGGCAGGCGACCCAGAAGCTGGGAGTGCAGCCCGACACACGTGTCCCCGACCGAACCGCAGGGTGCACTGTGGAGGGACTGCAGTCTGTTTTTTTAAACCAGCTTATTCATCTCACTGTTGGAGGCAATGCAACATGATCACAGTGAGATTTTCAAAATGAGATTATGAGATGCACAGTTCTGCACTGGTATTCAGAACCTCGTATTTCTACAGTGAGACAGTGAGAGTCACAGTTTTGCAGTGAGGTTCAGAGATACACAGTACTACAGTAAGATTCTGAGATGCATGGTTCTCCAATGAGATAATGAGATGAACAGTTCTCCACTGAGATACACAGTTCTGCACTGAGATTCTGAGATGCACATTTGTGCAGTGAAATTCTGACATACCCAGTCCTGTGGGGAGAGAATGAGATGGACCGTTCTGCATTGAGATTCTGAGATATGCAGTTCGGCAGTGATATTCAGAGCCTTTTCTGAGTCTTTCTACAGTTGAGAATGTGAGTCATAGTTTTGCAGTGAGATTCTGGGGGACAATTTTGCAGTGAGATTCTGAGCTACACAGTTCTGCAGTGAGATCTCGAGATACACGGTTCCGCAGTGAGATCTCGAGATGCACAGTTCCGCAATGAGATCCTGAGATGCATATCTCTGCAATGAGATTCTGAGATGCACCGTGCCTCAGTGAGATTCTGGGATGCACATTTCTGCAGTGAGATTCTGGCGTATCCGGCTTGTAATGAGATGCCAAGACTGCCAGTTCTGCAGTGCAGGAAAAAAAGCAGACAGCTGTAACAGTTTGTTTCCTATTGCAGTATGTGTGAAACCAGATGTAAAAGTTAAGCCCCATCTATTCAAATTTCCTGAGAGCAGTGGGTGCCTGAGCACCGGTGGGGGTATGAAGGTGCGACTCATGTCTGCACGGTTACTAGCTGCCAGGTTATCACCGAAACCGCCCCGGTCCACTATGCTTTTTTAATTTAACACGCATGCTCGTTCCTGAGTAAGCAGGACTGCTATGCGGGACAGCCGAGTAACAGTCATGTGGGCGATGTTTTAGTCCTGGTATTTTCTCCAGGATGTGGGTGCATCTCAGCGCTCAGAAAGAGCAACACAGAGCCTTTTATCCAGCCAGGGGGGGGGTTGCTGCTGCTAAGATAGTTTTGGCTTTTTTCCACGCGTCTCTTTTTTTTCCGCAGCACATCGGGTGCTTCAGGGGTCGATGGTTGAAGTCCCAGGAGGGGGCCCTTCCCGCAAAGTACTCCAGTTATGCTATTTGCTCTGGGTAAAATGAGTGTGGGGGGGCATTGGGGGATAGGCGACTAACGAGGTGCACTGTTCGTCTTGCGCAGTGAAGCCCTCCAAACCCCAGTGCTGGATGGACGGCCGTCTGCTGGAAGGCAGTGACGTCAAGCTGGGTTGCAGGTCGGCCGATGGCTCGGAGCCCATCCACTACAAGTGGGACAGGGTGCTGGACAAGGGCAAGAGTGTGGGCAAACTGCCACCTCTGGCCCTCATAGGTGAGAACTCCTGCACTGCCACTAGGGGACACAGTAGTTAAGGTCCCATAATGACCTTGGTTTACTTCCCACTGCTTTCCCCTTAGATTAACTACTCCAAGCAGGATCACTTGGTTAAAACATCCTGCTCATAACCAGGCAAAATATGCACAATTTAGCCATTGGTAAGTGTTTAATCTATTTCCAGGCTCCTAACTTTCTTAGCTGAAATGAGGGTATTATAATGGGGGGAGTTAGTTCCTCAGATTCCCGCACTGGCGCGTGGGAGTACAGTGCTGCCACACTTCTCACACTGCCACTTCCCTTCCTGTGCACCTCGTCACTCCGAATACATCAAATTGCCAGTGGAGGGCATTTGGGATTAACGACCCTCCTAAAATGTGCACCCGTTCTGGCGAATTCGCTTGCATCAGGCCAACACGACTCGGCATCATGGGGTGTCATTTATCACTCATCCCTAATTATGACGGCATGGGGGCGGCACCGTGCGGCTGCATCTACGGGGGGGAGGGGATCGGGAGGCAGCTTGTCCCTCCTTAAAGCTGCTTTTGGACGCAAATCAATTGGCTCCAGGATTCAGACGGGTTTTGAACAAGGAGCAAGTTTGGGGATAAGCTCCTGTCCCACCTCTGTGGCTTAGTGGTTTAGCGCATTGTCTGAGAGATCCAGAGGTTGCTGGTTCAAATCCCTGGATTGGCTGAGTAATTTCACTGTTGGTCCCTTCAGTACAGCCTTTAACCCCAATTGCTCCAGGGACTGTGTGACCCTGTTTCCACAAAAAATAGCGTTTGGCAAATAAATGTAAAATTTTAAATGCTACATTTATGAAGGAGCAGAGTTTAGAAGCATCATCTCGCTATAGGTTTTACAACATGTCCATTTATATTAGACAGCGATATGTGTATTTGCTCTATGTCTGCTTCACCTGCCCCTCAAACCACAAGCGTGCCAAATAAATTCATCCTGTTCCATCCTCCAGCTTCTGTGCCCCAATGGATCTGTTTGCAGTGTTTTAATAGCGACTCCATGTCGGGGATTCGATCAGGGAAAGGGGCTTCTGGTGTTGACCAAGCAGTGCTTGCCCAGCCATCAAGTCGATGAGCAATTTCGTGGCATTTAAAATACAGGTGTCCATTTCACTGCGTCGTAGGGCACAGGAATGTGGTCCCTCGTCCACCAGATAACATGGCCGACATACCAGCGAGAAAGGGGCGCGATTCAAGGCGAGGTTAGAGGCATCGATGTCATTTCGAGAAAAGCCAGCTGTGGGGGGACACATGATGAAAGACAGATAGTCTGAGCTGGATCATTCCGGAAGACCACTTATAATATAGTCCTGAGAACAAGGCCACGAGCAAAAAGGCAGTTTCAGAGCCAGTTTATGTCCGTATAAAGACTTAATTATAAAGTTTCCTTTGGAAATAGCCAAAGGAATAGCCTATGAAAGTTAAAAAGCCACAGCACTAGCGTTCACAGATGATCAGGCCTTTAATAAAACACGACCAAGTCCAATCAGTGAGCAGAATTGCTATTTTTTCATTCCTAATCAGAGCTGTGTTTGTGTTTTTTTTGGTTAGATTCCTTCTTTTTTTTTTTGCAGATTTGAAGAACCCAGAGATCATCACCTTGAGGAACCTGACGCTTGACAGCACGGGGGTATACAAATGTACCGCTCACAATGACGTGGGGGAGGAGACCTGCATCATTGAGGTCACCATGCACTGTGAGTACGGTTGTTCCTCATCCAGACAATCGCCGGGTGGCTAGAGATAGAGTCTCGACACGACCCACCCCCCCTTGATGTCCATTATCCACAGACTTCACCCTGATCAGCAAGGCCCAGGGATGTGATCGGCAGATCTAACACAAACACACACACAAGGACACCTGCTCGCCTCCATAGCGACGCCTTGCCGCCCAAAGAGCGTTTAACGTCTGGTAACGGCCCATTAGACGCGTGTCTTTACACGCAGAAATCACGTCGGTAATCTCATTTTTGTTCTCGTGTAATTACTCCTTTTTGCGAATTCCAGAGAAACAGAGCAAAGCGGTATTTAATTTCTCCCTGGGTTTTCTGAAACGGATGGGGGGCCAAACGTTTCAGACACACCAGCGTTTTGTATTACCAAAAAAAATGTAATTTACTCTGACTCAGAAAAAGCTGTTCAAATAAATAAACACTTATGGACAGCTATTCAATTACCTCTACAGAGATTCGTTGTTTTTAAGTCTAATAAAGAAAGTGAATCCAAGACGCTAAATAAACTTCTGATACAATAAATAAATAACTAAATATGTGATATAATGAGACAGGTTATGAATGCTGATAAGAGAAAATTGTGTATTAACTCATAATTTTAATAATTTTATTATAAACTACATTAAAAACAAAAGATTATTTTAATGTATTTGACTGACTTACATTGGTAATGTATAAAACATACTATAGATGAGTATATAATACCATAGTTACACCTGATGTCCCCATCATGCATGCATAGGTGGATACAGAACAGTAAAGTATGCTGTAAATAAATTCATGGGCACACAGATTCGTGTTATAAAGTTTTATTTTATAATTTTTTTTCAACATTATGAAGACACATGTCAATTACAACATGTACTTATCCAAAAACAGCAATGTTGGTCACCATGTTCCAGCGTTTGTCTACGCAATAGACATAACAACGAATATGCAGCGCATAACTATGTAGCAGCATAACATCTGCCTAGTGTCCAAAATGTATTAGCCAGTGTCTGCCCTTATCCCATATCAAGTGCTCTGTGTAGCAAACATCATATAGTGAGAGAGTGGCTGGACAAGTGGACATTCCATATGCAGCTCTGGTCTTCCCTACCTTCCTGTGTCGCTATCTCTGACTTCGTGTGTCGCTGTGTCTGATTTCTTGTATTACAGTGTCTGACTTCCTGTGTTGCTGTTTCTGACTTGCTGTATTGCAGTGTCTGATTTCCTGTATTGCAGTGTCTGACTTCCTGTATTGCAGTGTCTGACTTCCTGTATTGCAGTGTCTGACTTCCTGTGTCGCTGTGTCTGATTTCCTGTATTGCAGTGTCTGACTTCCTGTATTGCAGTGTCTGACTTCCTGTATTGCAGTGTCTGACTTCCTGTGTCGCTGTGTCTGATTTCCTGTATTGCAGTGTCTGACTTCCTGTATTGCAGTGTCTGACTTCCTGTGTCGCTGTGTCTAATTTCCTGTATTGCAGTGTCTGACTTCCTGTATTGCAGTGTCTGACTTCCTGTATTGCAGTGTCTGACTTCCTGTGTCGCAGTGTCTGATTTCCTGTATTGCAGTGTCTGACTTCCTGTATTGCAGTGTCTGTATTCTGAATCTGATTATGGTTCTCTGGGTGGGTTCCTGAGCTTGCACCTCTGCACCGCCCCCCCTGACCGCCCCCCCCTGACCACCCATTTCTGACGTCCACAGATGTGAGGGGGATGGGTGTGGTAGCCGGCGCGGTGGTGGGCGTGTCCTTCGGGGTCTTGCTCATCATCCTCATCATCTGGCTTGTCTTCCGGAAGAAGGAGAAGAGGAAGTATGAGGAGGAGGAGACCCCCAACGAGATACGGTGAACCCCCCCCCCCCGACGAGACCCTGCATCCCCAGTTTTTCCCCTCTCTCTCAGCAGGTTCCCCATTTCGCTGATCAGGCTCTCCTCTATTATGCATGCGAGGCTGGCCGGGACGCTTGTTGCAGCATCGACAGTTTTTGTTGCGGTTTAGCAGCAGGACTGCAGCTCGTTTGTGAGCGTTGAGATGAATTATCTGGGCTCCGGGGCTGAGCAGAGTTTGGATAGTGCAGACATTCTAGGGGAATTGGCTGAAAGCATGCACACTGCGTCCCGCATACAGTGCATGTTCACATACCTACTCACCACCAAAGGCAGGCACAACGGGTCGGCCAAGTAATAGATGAGCCTAGAGGGTCATGTGGGTTAGTGTGGTAATGGCCGAGGATGCACCAAGGAATCCTGGGAAGTGTTATGGTTTCCAGCAGTCTAGCGGAAGAGGAAAGCCAACCCATGACAGCACCAGGGTCCATCTAGATACACAGTTATGACCAAGCATGGAAGCTTAGTCGAAATGAGGACCAGGCAGACTAAGGGAACCTAGAGATTTGTACTAATTAGTTGCATTTCCCTACTTTAGATATATTCAAATTTTGTGGAGGCGTCAGCCCGGGTATCAGGGGTACTTTGTTGGGGGGAGGGGGCTATGAGATGGGAGTGTAGGGGGTGACATTGAGGGTCCATCCTCCATGTCTCATGCAGGGAGGACGCTGAGGCGCCCAAGGCCAAGCTGATGAAGCCCAACTCGCTGTCCTCCTCCCGATCCGGAAGCTCCCGGTCTGGAACCTCCTCCACGCAGTCCATGGTGCACAGCGCCGCCCCCCGTGGGCATCGCCCCCGCCCCCCAGCCGTGGCAGCCTTGAAGGAGAACGGACAGCCCCCCAGCTTCAGCCAGCCCCCCCCTGCATACACACAGGTGGAGACCAAGACGCTCGAGCCCGACACCCCCAAGTTCACCTCCAGGAACCTGAGCGTCACCCCAGTCATGGTCCCCGCCCAAAGCAAGGCCTTCCAGACTGTGTAGGAGGAAGTGACATCAGCAGCCGCGATACTCAAGGAGTCTTCAGCTCCACGGCGCCACCTTGCACTCCTTATACTCCGAAAACCAGGAAAAAAATACTTTCTCTTCAGAAACAACTGAATGCAACAAAAAAAAAACAGATATCGTTTAAGTAAACTAATTAATAAATGTTTTAGTGAATGCCTACCTAAAAGGAATAACTATGAAGTGCTTGCCCCTCTTAAATGAAATAAAAAAGAAAAAGTACAAACAGAGAAATGGATGAATGCATTTATGTCTGTTCGAAGGCAACTTGTTTTTCTAAATTTAATTCTGAAGGCATGGAGTGTTCAGTGTACAGTGAGGTGGAAGTGTCAAGGTTTTTTTTGTTTTTTTTTTTTTAAGAAAAGAGACTCAGAGATTTGAGCGAATCATCCACACAGATCCCACCGGAAGGGTCAAAATCGGGATTGTGGGGAGCGGGATGAGGTGTCAGGGGTAAAGTCGCACTCACACTGACCAGCGAGGGACCTGCTGGGAGGGGAAGGTACACCGCGATCCTCTGTCATCCGCAGCCACGCTCTCACCCACACACCCAATCGGCGGTTCCCAGCATGCACCACAGATGCCACATTGCATTGCATCAAAGAGATGGTGGGGGGGGGGGCAAGAAGCAGTGGCAGGGAGTTGCTATGCAGAAAACGGAGTCCTGGAGGAGACGCTGCCTCGCATGCCGTCGTAGCCGAGCCGCATGGCACCGCATCGAGCGTCCCGCGGAGACCTGGCGGCGGCTGCGGGGCCCCCCCGTACGCGATGAATCACGCCAACGTCGGATGACTCATAGCTGACGTTGGAATTTCATAATTTCATCCATGAGGACAGTTTCTCCAGAGATGGAGAGATGAAGGCTCCAGTCACAGGACTCCCACTGGTACCGCGACGGACGGCCCTCTCCTCGCAGGTGTCATTGCCAAATGTTCCGGAACCTACCTTTGGCTCACCTAACGTCGCGTGTTAAATCCTGGTCATCAGAAGACACCATGAAAATGCCATTTGATAAAGCCAAGGGTGGATCGCCCTTAACCAGGAAACATCAAATTAACCCAGAGCTTTTGTTGCTTTTCTGCGTTTTGTTTGAAACTTGGCCGCAGGATGCGGTGAGGTCACTTCAGCTCCCCAGAGAAGAACCGCGAGGTTGCAGTCGTGGCAACTTGTTGACTTGGTTTCTTGCTTCAATTTTATCGAAACCAAATTGTGTCAAAAGGCTTTGACTGTGAGTGGAAAAAGAAGGACGGTCGATGAGATTGGTTGGTTTTTAAACCGAGACTGAAAAGCCATTCAACACTGACCACCTAGACCATCGAGAGACAGACAAAGTGTACAATGCTCACTCGCATGGGAATCCGGGAGCATATTAATTCCATAATTCTGCGTTCGCCGATCCTGTGTCACGTCGACTTCTTCCTCATCCTGTTGGTTTTTTTAAATAGTTTTCAGTTTTTCTCACCCAGGCTGAGAACAAGCAGCACGGACGTGAGTGAGAAACAAGGAAGAGTCGCCCATATCGTGTGCCTTTGAAGTCCCTCTTTCTTTCGACAGATTCCTTTCCACGCCCATCAATGGAAACAAAACAAAAAACTTTGGGAGCTTTTATTCCAAAAATAACACCTGAAGAACCTCGGGAGCGAACTGGTCCTCTGTAAATAGAAAAGTCGTAGGTAGATGGATTGAGCATCCATGCAATAACCCTGTCAGGGAAGATCTGTATTACGTAGTTAGCATTGTTTAATATTGTACATAAGGCTAGGCATACTGAAATTATGTCTTTTAGCATGAGAGGAAAGGTAGCAGAAGGATTATGGAGCCAATATACAGTGAAAGAGTTGGTTTAATGACCCAGAAGACCAATATTGTTTTTACGGCATTAGCACTTTCAGGCTATGCCTAAACTCCCGCCTGTCAAGGCACTTTCCCTGCGGACGAAAGCAAACAAAACGTCCAGGTGTGACCTTTACGAAATGGCAAGGCGGCCGATGTTTGGCCCGTCTGTTTTCCTTTTTCTGTCTAATGTGCCTTTTTAAAAAAAAAAAAAAATTGATTCAGTTTCACAGGCAGGGCTCGTGCACATGAGGGCGGCATGGCTTGTGGGTGAGGTCGAAGAGATGCAGGAGGGTGACAGAACGTAGGAAGGGGGTTGGGGGATGTGTCACACATCCTGTGCTTTTCCGTGGGCTGGTCTCACGGGCCTTCGGAAGCTAAATCCGCCCAATTAGCACCCAGGACAAAACTGAACGCTAGTCGAGTTAAGAGCATCAGATGGCATCACAGTTCTGAAAAGTGTGAGGTATCTGTCAGCAAAACTCCAGCAGTCTGGCTCCAAGGGCAATTCTATGTTTTTTTTTTTTAAGCTGGGAGGTATAATTTATTCAACGGGGCCAAGCTTATCATTAGCCAATGGTATGTTTTGAGTCGGTGAGTGAAATGGCTGGGGCACTCCAGGGACGAATCAGCTTTCTGGTGCGACCTGTGGCCCCGCCTCCCTGCATATATCCCTGCCAGGATCTCTCCATGAGTGACAGCAGGACAAGCCCAGATGAAGATCATTTCCAAGGAGATGCAGGGCAATGAATGACAAAGCGATTAGGGACGGCCTCCCTCTGCCCCGAAGGTCTGCGGGGTCAAATACTGGCGACAGCCCTGCGCGCGATAGCCTAGAGCATGTAGGCTAACTCAGACTGCTCTGAAAATGTCACAGACAGATTGAATAAATCACAGGTCACTTTGAAAACAGCTGAATATGGACGACAGATTTTCCAAACTGATTTGCCGGCGAGTTTTCCGAAGCTAGAAAGGGGTGGCTAGAGATAGGAGAGGTATTATTAAGTGGAAGCGTCTGGCTACCTTAAGACTTCTTGAATTCCCCCCCTCCCCCTTCCATTAACTGGCCTTTTAAGAGGAAAAAAACACAGAACAATAGACCGACTTCCATCCAATTCCACGCTACGCTGTACCTTGGCACTCTCCAACAGCAGAAAAGGGAAACCCACCAATTTAAAAAATCTTCCACGACACTGCTTTTCTTCAGAGCCAGTAACAGCATCTGGCTGCTTTTTTTCCTATTAAAAAAAAAACATATTAGTGATCTTAAAAATGCCTTTTTTGCTTGGAAGTCCTCTGACTGAACAGTGTTCCAAATCTGAGCTGGGGTTTCAGAACAACCCTGCTCCGAACGGAAGAAATGTTACGTCAGATCCATGCCACTACATCTATGTCCTTGCAGACGCTTTCACCAGCGACTGACCGTGGATCGGCTACCTTGTCTCTGACACTGTGCAGTCACTATGTAGCACTACGTACAAAGCAAGGGAAAACTCACCTCAACAAGGAAACGGGGATGATGGGACAGTCTGCATGCTACACATAATTATGTAAAGGGATTATTTGCCTCAATACTAATATATACATTCAGTGACCGGTTTATTACACACACAGATAGAGCCTGTTTTTCCAAATAGCCAATCGCAGTGGCTCCAGCATCTCAGAAACAGCCAACCTCCTGTGATTTTCACACTCTACATCATCTAGAGTTTACAGAGAATGGTGTGATGAAGAAAAATGTCCAGTCAATGGCATTTCTAAGGCTGAGAATACCTCATTAATAAGAGAGGTCAGAGGAGAAGAGCCAGCCTCATTAAAGCCAACAGGAATGCCACAAGTACAACAATAATGGCCCAATAGAACAATAGAATGGCTCAACAGTGGTGTGCAGAAATGCTTCTTTTAATATACAACTTATCTACCCTTGAAGCAGTTCTGGATGCAGAAGCAGATCCTACCTGTAGGACCCCATTAAGAATGTGATTTTGCTCCCTCCTAGTGTAGTGATGGTCTGTGGCCAACAGGGGGCCTCAGACTTCTGGGGCCCCATCACTGCTAGTCCTACCTGGTACTATTCAGATGCACCTAATAAAGTGGTCATTGAGTGTATGTATGTGTATGTATATATATATATATATAGGCAATAACTGTAAATATCACATATGGAAATGTTCATCATATATTTTGTTTTCCTTTTATTCTGTTAAATACATGTAATTTGCACCTCCACGCATTGCGCTCGCATTGGGATTGATTCCACTTTGCCTGGGACACAGTCTGGATGTGCTAGCAGAGACATGCTCTGGCACAGCATGAAAAAGGGAACTACCAGCCGCCATTTACTTTCACTCATTTCTTGCCAGTCACATTACTGTCCATCCATTCTGCTTATCTGTAAAACCAGCGTGTTTGTTTAACAGAAGAAAGACGTGTAAATATGCCCTTCACAAGTAAAATTGTATATTTTTACGATTTCTGAATTATTATTGTTTAATTTCTAATAAAACATCAAATGACGACTTATTCAGCATGAGACATCATTTTGCTTCAGTCAGGCTGACGCAGGTGTTGCAGTCATGTGCTTCTTTGAAGCTGATCATGTGACAAAGTATAACCTTTGTGTGAATAAGTCTTTGCCAATCTTACAGGCATGATAAACTCAGGCTTCCCACCGGACACACAGCCCTACATAACAGTGGTTTCTCACTGGAGCTAGTTACTGAGTCCATAATGCTGCCCCTAAATGTGTATACTAAGATCAGGTCTTGTGTCCTGTTTTAAAGATAAATTACAGGTGGAGCTGTATGCAGTTACATTTTATACAAAGAAGAAGGCGGAGTCAGACAGTACATATGGACAAATGGGGGTTAAGCGCTTTGTTGAACATCTCAAAAGTGACATCATTCTGTCAAATCTAGGATTTGAACCAGTGACCTTCTGATCACAGGCACAAGTCGCCTAACCCACTGAAGTTGGGACTGCAACTTTGTAAGCGAAACTTATCTCAAATTTTCACAATAGGCACACAGAACTTTTGATGTTCTATATTTGTTCTTTAATCTTTATGGTAGAAACTGCCGGATGTATTATAAAGAGTAATTGCTTTCATTAAATACCAATATTTGCATCATGTTAGAGCAGATTTACACACAAAAAAAGCACTTGTGAATTTTAAAACGTGCCAAAGTGGTAATTAAGTGGGGGGGGGGGGGGGGGGGGGAGTGTATATTTTAACCATTCTGTAATGAAAAGACCTCCCAGTTGTATGACATTTACCTACTGCGTTATATAATGTTATCATTTTTTTCATCCCTCAATTAGTATATTGCAGCTCTCTGGCCCTACGTAATTACGTGCCATTTGGTTGCACGTCGAACACCCCGTGTACAGTAACTGCGTGCCCCCCGCCCAAACCCTTTAACCCCAAACACATAATGTACATAACGCCTAAACCTCCGGCTTCCTCCCTCAACATTAGTCCTGCCTCCCTTTCTCTGCCCTGTCCTTCGAAACACAAAATCGATAACGCACAGCGCAGCCGTTAGCACGCATTTGCTGAGTACAAGCGACATTTGCCGCATGGCAGTACAGCAAAATAAAGGGGGGAATCACCCAGAGCAACACTGGACTGCCGTTTTCTGCACCGCTAGCAGGTCGGGCCGCAGAAACACAGACCCCGCAAGAAGAAAGCTCAAGCCTCGACTGACGTTAAGAAGACTGTGGTGCTTTTATCCTTTTGTTTTAAGTACGCAATGAATCCGTGTAGACAGTTTCCCTTTTAAGCTCCGCAGATTCAAGTTCAGTTGAACTAAAAATAAATACGGTTCGGAAATGTGTTATACGGTTTATTACATTCGTTATGAAATCCTGCCCTCTAGTGGTGACCACAAACATTTAATGCATAAGGTTAAACATACAAAAAAGACAAGTACAAATTGCCTAATTCAGGCAACATGGGAGCTTGGTATCAGAATTAAAGAAAAATTAACCATGTGACCCGGAACAGAATAAGATACATTAAATCCCAGAATCAGCAAAAGTCTCACGCCATATTGATAACGTTTATTTTACAATCAGATCCCTTTTATACAACATATAAACCATTGCCACAGGCCTGATATTTCAATATACTTACAGTATTATTTAATTTTCTTTAACATTAATATGATAGGATAAAAAGAGGCCAGCCGTACTCCGCGGAGTGTTACTCTAATAATAATTACAACAACACTATTGAACACTATTCATCGTGCGATGAGCACCCCAGACTGCAGTAAATAAAGTTTTTTGAGCCGTTATCGAGCCATTATGAAACTTTTAAGGGCCCGACATGATCTCGGTCGCCTCACTGCTCGTTTCAGTTCCGCAAATAAGCGAGTTCAGCGAAGCAGACATACGCTCTCTGTCGCCGCCCTCTGGTGTTATGATGTACAACGGTCTAAAGGGGTCAGTCGGCATATAACTTAATTAAAATAAAGTATAATAAATTATTATATACATTTAAATAATAAAAAAAACGAAAAATGAAAATGCAATTTCGCAAAAAAAAACTAATAAATATCAAAGGAATAGTCAAAAGAATCGATTCGCTGTAGAGAATCGTAATTTCCATCTCTAATGTATATTTCTGAGCTGACATGCATAGCTGGGGGGATTCACGTCGCCCCGCAATGGATGATATTTTCACAGGAAAACAAGTGTTGCCTTGTGGCTCACAGATAAACTGGCAACATTTCACTCTCGGCTGACTTGACTAATTAATGCACAGCCATTAATTCAAACTGAGAGGTTAATGGAATGCTATTTTTAGCCAACACTTGACATTATTTCCGCAAGCTCCCGTCGAGACAAAAGCGTTCGCATCTACCGTGAGGATTATTAGGCTGTTCGGCTGTTGACTTCACATAGACCCGGAATCTGGACCCCTTTGCTCCTTAAAACTGAATAATCACTGCGGGCCTCCATCCAGACGCTCTGAAGACATTTTCATTGAAAGCGCACCGGCGCTTTTTACAACCACCTGTTATTAGACGACTGTCACAATGTACAGAAATTCTATTAAAACGAAAATGGAAGGAAGCCCACTGAGTCAATCTGAAAGACCAACCTTACATCAATCGTTTCCTACAATCACTCTATTTAAGTTAAACCCACTATAATGAATAAGTCTGTATATTGGGAAAGACATTAATGTGAAGTCCAAATTGGCGTTAGGTTAATATATGAATCATTATGTCCACCAACGATATTTCTTCTGGCTGTCGTGACTTCAGCCAGTTCATCAGCGGATTGCTGATTGATTCCTCGGTAAATGACGTCCGCTTTCATTGAAATAATTGACATTGACTGTGGAAGAATAATAGGCGTACGGATTTTAAAGCTGCACGGGGGCTTGCTTAATGTGCTATAAATAAAATGTTTGCTGACACTGGTGATCGTGTAGTTTATGTGCCGCTTGTTTCGAAAGCCGGGAGTGCTTCTGCTTATAGCTGAGGGAGCCCAGTCAGGAGCATGAGCGGGCGTATGGATGCAATAGTGCCCCTTCAACACTCGCATAAAACCTATATGAAGATGTATCCGACGAGTGATCCGTGGTTGTTGAATAAGACATACATCCCATCCCATCCCATTGTAAGTGCAGGCGACGCTCCTCCTCACACGGATGGGCGTGAGACGCCGCTTCTCCATTAACCGCGATACGGTCCATCCGAGCGTGAAGACCGTGCGGGGAGTGTGGGAGCGCCTCTGGGGTTTGTAGGGGGGAGAGGAGACGACTTATATAAAACATATTATAGGAACCCCCGCACCTTGCGCATCGTGAACTGCATTCTTTTCTTATTCCAGTCATTGTTTTCGTTTTGTCCTGTGTGCTTGTGTGTCTGAAGTGGGAAATGGCTTTTGCGAACACGGGGCACATCATCCCGCAGCTGAAGCTGCAGGAGTCGGCGGCTGACAGTTTGCTGAAGAGCATCTCCATCCGATCGCTGCAACAGCTGCGGACCAAGGCGGGCTCCCCGGCCAGGTAGGGCCAGCATCGGCTTACTGTCCCACACCAGTCCGCAAAACCAGCGTCTGCACCCAATACTGTTGTTTGTAGTAAGAAAAAGTCACACCAGAGAATAACGGTTCTGCGTGGACTAAAGATATGCAATGCAGTTTGGCAAGTGTAATGTAAAACACTCATTTGGATAGGAATAATAATGACAGCGAAATATTCTTTACTACGGGGATTTAAGTCTATGGGTTGTGAACTTTGGAAGTGTCGCTGAGTTACCCCACATGCTTCCTAACACTTCATCCCGGAGATCGAAACATTATTAGTGTGGACTTTTTCCATTTTGTTCTGAATTAATTCCTTCTCGAGTTTCTCTATGAACGTACTTAGGTTTTAACAACAGTATCTAAATGATTAAAGATATAAAACGTAAACAGTATAGAGATGGTGCTGAAATTTACTCTATCTGACATCACGTGGATAATAATTGGCTTAATAAAGTATGGGATATGTTTGGCTTCCTGTTCATTAATACTGCGTTTCTGATTTGTTTGTCTTCTGATGTTTAGTCCCACACTTATTAGAACCAGATTTTAAACTGCTTAAAGTATACAATTTGTTTCGTAACTTGGGTTTTACGTGGGCTGCACTTGTACAGTGTATGTCTTTGTATCAAGGCATTTGACTTTCTTGAATGTTTGATATTCTCAGCAAATGATAATCGCTTTGTTGCACATTAATGGTTTGATGTCACTAAGCGCTGAGACGTATAGCCTCGGTAAGTAGGGGCGCATTTTTACTTAATATTTTTACTTTTTACTAGATAAGCAGATGTACAAGGTCTTCGGAGGCGGTATTAGCATGTGGATGGATAGCCTTATCACCTTGTACTGTACCTCAGGGGTGGCTAGTTTTAATGTAGAGTTTGCTCTGACTACACCATCTCCCTGGCACGCTTCACGGATGAGCAGTCTGAGTGAGTTTCTGACTGTGAAATGTGTGAGCTAGTGTGCTTTGCAGCGTACAACAGATTGGCGTTTATCCCAAGTTAGTGTGACATGCTTTTCCAGGAAAACCTTGGGATCACTTTTACCCTGTTTGGGTAAATTAGGATTTGGAAATGGATGGATAATTTCAAAAGTACTTTGATGCCTGTTAATTTCTCATGGGAATGGAACGATTTTCTGCTTTTACTGGGAGGAAAAATACTTCAGCAGCTGCTTTAAGTGCCTGTCACTGTTTGTATGAACCGCAAATGTTGGCATAACTCATTCAATTAAGGGAAGGATCTCATGGAAGTCTACGGGGGTCTTGCAGGGTAGGCTGTGGGTCCGAGTGGACCCCCCCCCTCCCAGCAATGACATGTTAACCAGAGAAAGGGTAGAGGTAGCAGGAATTAGCTAACCCTCTGAGTCTTGGTATAACTTTCTTTGTCTGCAATAATCCAAAGATCACTCGTGATTCATGACTACAAGCCTGTCATTGCTTCTACCAACTGTTGTGTTTGTGTCGATCTTTGTTAATCATTAGATACACTTGTTGTAGTGCTCCTCCTTCTCTGAGGCACGGTTGAAGTATTATTGGTATTATTACTAGTGTTTATGCTAAGTAGTACTTCAAATAGCAACATCTGTACATGCCAATGTAGACTTCACTTGCACGCCATGCTAATTTATGTTTAGTGAAAGGCTCATTACCAGACTACACCAACATGTGCTCTGCAGGTTGACTGGTTAGTCTCCAAGCTTTTATTAACCCCTACCTCTGCAATGTCTGTGCTTTGTACATTTACGGGATGGTGTTTATACCCATTGTGCACGTTCAGACAGTGAAATTGGGACACGTGTCCCCTGAAGGGATTTTATTTTTGGAAATTCTAGAACCTTCTATTTTAGAAACTTACGCACATTTACTGCATGTTATTCCTTCTCTCTTACAAATGTCTTCCTTCCTTAATCCCACTTAAATACAGAGAAAACTGACTGACTGCAACAGCTAAATCCTATTTTTGTAGGGATGGGTTTTTGGTTTGTAAGTTTGGTAAAAATAAAAATCTATAGGGCTCCACTAGCTCTGTTTGGGGGGGTGCAGGTTGGACACATCGTAGTAAACCAGCCCCCTGACTTCCTTTTATGGACATGAAACCTGCCTGTAATGTAGAGACAGGTGTTCTATCCTGGGTCAACAGCATCAGTTCTTTTCAACAGGTTTGAGTCATTCTGTTCACTTAGACTGCTGCTGCTCAGCATTGTAACACTAACAACATTAACTGAAAACAGGTGATACGGGATGTTATTTTGCGTCTCGATGTCTAATGATGTCTCGATGACTAATTTTGCACAAAGTTGGCTGCCAAATGATTGCTCCTGTGTGTTGAGGACGTTTTATAGTTTTAGGGAGTTTAAAAATTTGGAAAAGCTATTTAATAAAGAATCAAAGTTTCCGAAATGGTCACTACCTTGCGCTCTGCGCTGCCCATGGTTGGGGGGGGGGGGGGGGGGCCGCATGATAGTGTGTGTTTAATAAATTATTACGCAAAGAAACTCAAGCTGTATTCACAGTACAACAATGTCCAGTGGCTCTAATAGATTTTTCATTGCTATTCATGGGCATGTATATTTAATTATGCAGGCTTTTAAATGTGGAAGAGTCAACTATCACTAAAACAAAGTTCTCATATGATGCTAATTTACTTTTTGTTTCATGCAGCATTGTGAGTAGTCGCGTAATTCTACTCACGTTCTTCTTTCCACCCATATACAACTTCTCGTTTTGCATATGCAGCAGGATGAATATTTCTTGATGTTTCAAGATTCAGATATTTCTCTCGTGCTCAGTAAATGTCTTGCATGGTCTCAAGTTTAATTTCACTGCAGTTTCTGTTCTGTGTTGCATTGCTTCGTGCCCCCCTCCCATGAAACTCGGATCAAGAATTCCCTCCCGTCACATGACAACAAAAGCTTGAAACTCATTTTTGCACGTGTGACATTTTGACACACGTGACCACCTACTGAAGATGTTGTTCGGGATGCTTTTGCATTTCATATTTGCCCATAATCAAAAATTCACCACAGGACTGTATCTCCACCTGTGCAGCTAACAGAGGATTAGAAGAGGGTCTCTTTTGCTGAAATAAGGAGCAGCATGTTATCTTTTGTGAATAAGATCCAAATTAAAGCAAAGCTGTACACGCCTGAGATCCTGACGATTGCTATCTCCTGACGATCGTTATCTCCTGATGATAGCTATCTCCTGATGATAGGTATCTCCTGATGATCGCTATCTCCTGATGATAGCTATCTCCTGATGATCGCTATCTCCTGACGATAGCTATCTCCTGATGATCGTTATCTCCTGACGATAGCTATCTAAAGACAATCGCTATCTCCTGACAATCACTATCTCCTGATGATAGCTATCTCCTGACTATAGCTATCTCCTGACGATCACTATCTCCTGATGATAGCTATCTCCTCACGATAGCTATCTAAAGACAATCGCTATCTCCTGACAATCACTATCTCCTGACGATCGCTATCTCATGTGGATTCTCAGATCATCCAGGGCTGCAGCAGAGATCAGGGTGACGTGATGCATTTCATGTCTGGTTTCCAAAGTGTCTTCTCTGTGAGATGTGGATGCATGCAAGTGAGAATATCCACAAGTGTGGGAGATGTCACGCATGGAGCATATGACCCTCAACTGCAGAGGGTGGAGCAGTATTTTAACATCATATTTTAACCGCTGTGCAGATCAAGCCATTACATTATGTCATAGTATTTTCACCATTGGTATGTGTCGATAATGAAAGCCTCCTGTGGTATATTCCAATTCAACCCTCCATAGCGATTAAAGAGATGACACAGGTTGGCAAACTGTCCCACTCAGGGTTTGAAGGTAAAGCAAGGAGAATTTGACCCTGCCAGAATTGTTGGATATTCTTTCATCTTGTCACTGTTGCCTACAGGGAGCAAAGAAATGAAAGATGTGCCCCAACAAAAAAAAAAATGTAATTGAGAAAACAGAAATTGATCCAGTCCCTTTTCGATTTGAATTAGGGCTTGCTGAAGCTGGGGCAGTCGCTGGGCACTGGAAACACGGATGGGTGATGACGTCACAAAACCCTCAGGTTCGAAAAATTTGAGTAATGGCATGGTTACTAACTACGCCCTCTCACTATAGTGCAGTAACGTGAGAGGTCACCAGACAATTGATTTGGCTCAGTGAATGGGTTATGCACTGAAGTAAATGCAATATTAATCATGTGGAGCCTTGATGGATTATTCTGGCAGAAATCATTGCGGATAACCATATAAAAACAATGCATGCT
>JABFEB020000098.1:631871-639341 GCA_019775895.2 Stomatorhinus ivindoensis
TCAGCATCTCACACATTTAAATGTATGATGGAATGATTTTCCTGTGCAATTCACCCCAAGGTATGGTGACCTTCTCTTCGATAAATCCGCGTGGTGTCGTGACTGTCAACGAACTGGTTATGATCGACGTGGTCACAAAGAATGTACTAGAACAGTCAACTCACCAAGGCCTCCCCGGCCTGTCCTCTGCACATTAGCTTTCATGTCCTGACGGGATGCTAGGTCAGGTCTGTGTTTCGGTGAGAAAAAACGAAGTGCTGTGCTGGCATGGTGGAAAAATCTGTGCAAATAATTTTAATACATCGTGGAATGATGAGAATGAAGCAATGCTCAAGGAACAGAAACATATACATGGGTTTAGCTGACTGGAGGATACCCTCTCCAGCCAGGAAGGGTTCTGTGAAAGCAGTAACTAGATATTCATCTTTTGTATTCAGCACAATCTTAACGCCCCTCAGCTACAAATGAACGTGCACAGAATTAGCTACAGGTAGCAGATCCAAGATCATGTATCCGAATTCCACTATGTATAGCGGTGTCTCTCCTCATGCTTATATTACATTTGTGATTTATACTGATAGCAGTGTGTTTCATTTTTGTGTTTGTTTCGTTTTCTACTGTGTAATTCACCAATACATTACTGCTGCAGTGCATAATTTTCACAGATGTTTTTTTTATTACATAAGTGCGAGTGTTCACAGTCAGTATGTTGTTGAGATGGAGTTATTGACACATTCAATATGGGTCAGACTCAGTATGTTTCTGAATAATATAATTTCACCTTTTGTTCCAGACGTTGCAGCTGTGTACTTACATAGTAGTTACATGGTGCTTATCAAGCGTACAGTTATATTGGTTCAGTTGCTGTTTAATACAACTTGTTGTCACTGATGGTTTGTAGCTTATGTAAAGCCCAATGTCACAATGTTTATAACAATTGTGTGTTGAATAGCCCAGTGAACGCGAGGCGTACAATCGTACAATTCATCCCACTGCAGATTGCAAGTGAAGCTGTTTTCTGAGTCAACGGAAATCAGCGATGTGTGCAGACGTTAGGGAGCAGTCGCACTCTGTGTTGTGGATTTCACATTTCTGAAATGTTAGGACAGAGGTATTGCACATATAGTATAACAGCTGCAAAATAACAGCAGTTTTGTATTTCAGATGAGTCTGAGAGGCCAGTATTTGTGTGAGGTTCCTCATCGACATCATGGATTGAGGGTTGGATAGATGTAGTTGGAATGTTCCAGATTTACCATAATAAACAAGAAAATAATTATTTTCGTAACGAATACTAGGTACTGTTTTGCATTTTAAATATTATAATGTGTGTATGTACACACACGTGCACAAATAATCATACTTGATTGTGAAATTGATTATTTCTGTAAAACAGGACAGTGTGTTAAATGCTTTAAAACCAGATTGTTTTCATCTACACAGATAATTCATTTTATTTGGTCTTGAATCATTTTTTTTCCATTCAAATATAAATGCAAAATACCCAGATTAAATACAAACAAATGGCGTATGAAGTTGATTAGGAGTGAATGCGTTTGCAGTCAGTTTTGTCAGAAGGTTGTTCTAATTTTTGTTCTTTTGAATGTTTTATTCAGTCTTTTTCAATGCAGAGCGAGAAGCTCCGACATCTGCTGTAATCTGTTTGGCTCCGTGTGTGATTCCTCGTCACAACGTTTGCGTGCTTGTCGACAGCCTTGGTTTCTGACATACTGTATGATTTCCAAATAGTGCATGAGCCTGCTTATATACCACAGTGAAAATGAGCTTGAGGACCTGTCTTTTAATCGGGCAAAGAGCGGACAGGTGCAAAGTGAAGGCGTCTAAATCAGCCAGAGCTGGTCGAAACAGACACTTTTATGGGGAAAAGTGACAATTTTGGTTCTTATTTACCAATAGTGCAAGGAATGCATAAAACGCAGTTTGTCATTTGAAAACATTTACAAGTAATTTAATCTTTGATTGACCATGTATGAATTAGTGAATAGGACTGTAATCTAAAGTCCTTTAAAATGAAGTACATGGTAAAAGAGAGTAATCTGTAATGTGTTGGAGAACCAGCTTGGGGAATGGTTCACTTGGCATTATTATGAACTGCTAACATACCTTCCCTGTTTTGAGAGCTTACTGCTGACATTTACCCAAGGGATCCTAGAAATTCTGTACACTGCCTTTCTATAGGAGCAGTCCTCTGGAACGGCAATGCCAGTCTCTCGCCAAAACCAGCTTTCACACCACTGGAGTACAATCCTCCGTTCATTCACAGTGGGGAAAAAAAAATCTCGTACCTTAGTTTGTCACGACATTATCTGACGTATGTTTTTTAGAACCTGTTTTGATCTCTATCGATGAATCTTGAATAGATTTATACATATATACTGTATGTATATGTTGCTTATATTTACGCTGTACTCAGACAAGCACAACTGCGCTGTGCGCAGACTGTGGTCCGTGGGTGACTATGCCTGTTAGAGACTAAGACCCAACAGCTTTCTGGTTCATGTGAAGTAGAAATGGAAGATATAAATAAAGAGTATTGAACAAAGCTTTGGATTGCTGTCACCTGTCTTTATTTTTGATTTGTTATTTGAAAAAGTATATCAAGCATTCAGTATGTGTGAAATCAGTACTGTCCCCAGCAGTGTGTCCCAACCCAGTACTCCGGGACCGATAGACGGTCCACGTTTTTGCTCCCTCCCAGCTCCCTGCCAGACATTTTTGCAGAAACGTGGACTGTCTGCAAGCCCTCAAGCACCGGATTGGGAAACGCTGATACACAGTATGGCGGCACCCTGTACTAACATGGGTTCATTTTGCTCTGATCCTCATGGATCTTGGAGCGTCACAGGGAGCAGGTGTCCTGTGAAGAGATGTGGGAGGGCCTGAATACTCTGACAGATACAGGGGACCCATCATTTTATAGGGGCCTCAAATTCTAATGTCGGGCCCCCACTCGGCAAGATCTACCCAGGGGTCTCTTCTCCATACCGCTCTACACATTATTTTATACAAGTGGGGGCCCATATTCCATAGGACTGAAGGTGCCAGTCTAAACGGCGGCTCAGGATGAATTTCTAGCTAAGGCCGAGTTTGTAAATCACTGGCCACTTCTTATTTCCCACTTCGTTGATTGACAGCACACATTGCAATTCAGCAAATCTTCAAATAATTTAACCTTCACATGCAGAAATCAGGGAATACAACTGCTACACGCAAATTTCAGGTCGCTTCATTTCACAGGTCGCTGGTGTGCTGCGCTTTGAGGGCAATGTATCTGACTATGGTTTTGTGACGCCATTATGTCTTTCGTTAGGAGCTCAACCACTGTCACTGCTCCTTTATTTGCCTCCCCAGTCCTCAAGGGCAGTAATTTATTAATTCTACCCTCCCCCCTCCCCAAGTGAAATATTCTCTTTAGTGTAATATTCCTCTAACAATAATATGTTCCTGGATTATTTTCCTCCAGCACTAGAATTTTACTATTCTTTTTTATCATTCTTTATATAGGGTATTTAAATTTAATTTTATAATGTCTGTATTTAGGAGTATAATCTATAAGTGTTAGTGGTTTTATAGTTTTATATCTACAGGGTTGCTCCGGATATTGCATTTGCACAGTAATAATAAAGCATATCATGTAAATTACCTTTTCTAACAGAAAGGTATTTCGGTAGGTTTCAGAAGTGCAAAGTTCTATGTAATAACACATAAGACACCTTTATTGTCATTTCAAAAACATGCGAAGCGAATCTGTGTGGGTGAGCATATATTCACTCATAGCAGAGATAATCATTAAACAGCCACATTGGGTGGGGAAATTGAAATAAAAGGAATAAATAATGAAGAAGTGTAAATGCAAAATACTGTAATTCTTTGATTTATCAAATATAATCTATAAACTGAAAACAAAATCGATTTTTTTCCTAGCACATGCAGGAAAACATGTTTAATCTGACGTCATCATAGCCGTAAATGTGTAACCATCCAGTTGATGTGTATTGTTATAAATACATTAAAATATTTTAAATACAGCCCGTATAAAATGTAAATGCATAAAATGTGTATCTTTTTAAAAAGCAAGTTTCTATTCTGGTATTAGGTAGCTGTGTTTATTTACACCTCTATCTAGAAATGAATTTAAGTACATTATTGGTGGGCTTGTATTAAAATACTTTAATTTATTTAATATGTAATACTTTACTGTTATTATAATCAACCAGCTTCGATGATTGTTATGCGAGGGGTGGGGCTATTTCGCGGGAAAAGGCGGGTTGTTTGCGGATTTCAGCGAATCCGCTGCAAGGAGGCTTGTCTATGTAAACTAAGCAACCAAGAACAGCGGTCCAGCCACGTCAAGGAGCGGGAGAAGACTAGCTGCGGGGGGCAGGGCAGAAATAATAAATATTTAATGCATCATAGATTCCTCACCCAATAGAGCCAAAGCAAGAATGGAATACATTAATTGGCAGCTGACAGCTGCGGACTGAGAAGTAGCAGAGAAAAACGACAAAGATGAGCGATTGATGCTCAGTCTAGTACGAGTGTAAGATTGTGCGGCTGAACAAACTAACTGGAGTTATCAGCGGTCGAAGAATTTGCAGAAAATAGCAACATCTGAAGTGTAATGTTGAAGAAAAAGTAAAATTGCTGTGTTAAGATACATTTGCGTCCCGGAAAGTGTGAAAGAGGTGTTATTGTTCTAAAAGAAGGCAGGAAAGGAGGAGAGCTATGCAAGGCGCCTTCTCTCACCCCGTGACAGCAGATCGCAGTCGGAATAAGGAGCGGATTGAGGCGAGCCTGGCGGGGCTCTGCAAACTGGAGCTTCTGAAGCAGAGGCAGGAGTGCCTGGTTCTCGGCGCTTTGTCTTTCGGGGACACCGTCCCGGGGCACCCCGCTCGCGGCGACCTGCAGCCTCCCCTCTCCGCCCCCTCGGGGCCCATGCCAGGGCAAGATGACTTGACTTTGAGACGCCAGTTGGTAAGAACATCTACAAGACCAAATTAAGACATAGAAGAATGTTAACAAACCCAGTATCTTTGCTTGTTGTTGTTGTTATTGTTGTTGTCGTCGATGTTGGTGAAGGCGTGTGTCCATTATATTTGCATCTGCAGAAAAACGAGTTAATTGGAGTTAGTATGTGAAATAAAATAATGTGCTGGATATGCTGGTGTCAAAGTTGTCAGAGTAACCCGTCGGAATGACCCCTTTGCGACGCCGTTGTCCGGTCAAGTGATTCTCGACCCCAAATAGTTGTGTTTCATGGTGCCTTTGTCCATGTGTGTCTGTCTGTCTGTCTGAGCTGTGGACAGGGAGGGGACGCGCACAGAAACACCCATTGTGTAAAGTGATGACTTTGACATTGCTCTCTTCAGTTATTCGCATCTTTCTGACTAATCGGCTTGCATTTACAGTAGGATTAACTCGTGCATTTCAAACAAATCCCATGTGTTGATTTAAAAGGTCTGCTATAACTAGCTGAATACCCATCCTACTTTAGTAGTTTAACGTTTCAGCAGAAAAAAAACTTTGCATTCTTGATACATTTGCATGAAAATCAAGCAACAATTACAATTAATACAATTCAATAAAACCAACATGTTAAACACGTTTCTGAAATATGTCGTGGTGATTTTAACTAATAGTAAAAAATTTGCGTACTTTATTCTATCATATCAATTTAATATTTTTTTCTGCTTATGTATCCAGCGCCTTTACAATCCACAATCACGCCTTTTCAGTTCACATGTAGACTAAGGGGGTGTGTAATATTACACTAGAGGTTTTATTGCCTCCTGTTTAGGTGCATAGTGGTATTCCGTCGATAAACATGCGGTGCTTTACATACGCATCCCCTTTTTATTGTATGATTTAGGATCTAACCGAGTATCAAATTAAACTTTTTATTATTATTATTATTATTATTATTTGATTATTTATTCCTCTTCTCCAGCTGACTCTGCCTGCCGCGGTGCAAACAATGACTGCGAGCGGCGCTGAATACAAATGAGCTCGTCCGGTTCTGCCGCGTTTCGGCTCCGCTGCAGCAGCACAGTTAATGACCTGTCCTGAGACTCACCGTCGCTTTGTCTTTATTTTTGGTTTTTCCTTTATTCTATTATTATTATTTATCTTATTTTTGCTTCCGTGATTAATAAGAATCACCGGACAATAAGCTAAGTGCATCTTAGATAACTATTTCAGACCCTGCACGTTATTGATGGAAGTGCCAATGAAATGATAAATATTTGGAACGGATTTGGTTTCATTACGTTTATAGTACCGCTCATCGATCTTTCCTGGATTCATTAAGTAATTGATTCGATAAACATATATTTGAAAAATCGCAAATACGATCTAAATGTGCTTTGCTGGGTCTCATCTGTTTTCAGCTGAGAGAGATATAACGGTCGATTGTCCTTAGCGATGAAACGACATTGCTGAAAGGGGTCCGTTTATAAAGGCTTGATGAAAATTGACCGGCATGACAGTAGAAAGGGGAATGAGCGATGAGTCAAACCACTTCTGTTTCAGCTAGTGGCAGTGTTGTGTGTGTGTGTCTGGGGGTGTGTGGGTGTGTCTGGGGGTATGGGTGTGTGTGTGTGTGTGTGTATGAAGCTGCGGGAGGGGGGGGGGGGGGCAAAACCCCAAAAGGCTGTGGCCCCCGGCCTGCTGGGTGACCTAGGCGGTGTTTGCAGGAGAAAACTCGCACCAAGATAGATGAGCTCAGCTGAAACGGTCACCCCCCCCTCCCCCCAGCAGTTTATAGCCACCCCAGTTAGGGCGACAGCTGAAGAATGGCATTGAGCAGTGACGAAAGCACTGCCCACCAGCCCTGTATCCAAAGTGTAAGATACAGCAGGAGAAACAAAGATGCTGTGTGCACTGCAGACCAGAAGTCCAGCTAGCCTTATGTGTGTGTGGGGGGGGGGGGGGGGGGGGGGGGATGTCTTCCCCAGGGATTCTCAGGATAACTACCATGACAGAACACCCAGCATGATCATTGCGTCTCTGTAATTACCAAGCACTCACATTCACTGCCTGTCACTGCGTTCTGCAATGTCATAACTGAGCTAATTAATATCTTTTTGAGGACAATTAAGGCTTAATTGAGTGGAGGGAATCAAGGACGTTGGCCCTGGTGAGTAATTAGCCTGTGTGTGCTGAGTCTCTGCGTGTGGATTTGCATGCAGGTGGAAGCACAAGCTTGTCATGGTGAGTGTCTGCTTCGGTACACTCCTCATTGATTGATTGGTAATGTCTGTGTGAGTGAGTGTCTGCTTCAGAGCACTCATTGATTGATTGGTAATGTCTGTGTGACTCAAGGGTCTGCTTCAGTGCACTCCTCATTGATTGATTGGTAATGTCTGTGTGACTAAAGGGTCTGCTTCAGTGCACTCCTCATTGATTGATTGGTAATGTCTGTGTGACTAAAGGGTCTGCTTCAGTGCACTC
>JABFEB020000098.1:709971-726696 GCA_019775895.2 Stomatorhinus ivindoensis
CCACCCCAACTCAGTGTCATTTTTTTTGACAACTGTGACACGACGACGCAATAAAAAAAAAAAAAAGCTCCCCACTTCCCACCTAGAACGTTTCCTGGAATAAATTTTTCCTAGAGGATAAAATAAACAATCATATCAGATGCAAAGCGAGAGCAGAACAGGCCGAGTCATCAGGTGAAGGATTACAGATAAGAGCCGCTGACGCCGCAGGGCTCTCAGCTCAACACCCAGGAAGAGGCTCCTGACTCGCCATGCGGCCCTGGGTTCAGGTGGGGGCCGCCCTCATGGTGGAAATTCTAAATTCCAAAAAAAAACGTCACAAATGGGAGTTAAAAAAAAACAAACTAAAAGCCATGCAATGGCGTCAGTAATGCATGCGCTCTTCCTCTCTATCCACTGGCAGTGCACCAGGGGCGGCCCATTCCGCATTTCGGGGTCCATACCCTTCTGCTCCTGGAAGAGATTTACTTTTTATTTAATAACATAAAACTGAGATAGCAGGATCAGTCAGTACCTGGAGTAACTGGGGGTTAGGGGCCTTATTCAGTGGCCCAAGAATATCATTACTCTAACAACCCTGAGATTTGAACTGGCAACCTTCCGATCAGAGGCACGGAATACTAACCCACTGAGCCACATACCAGCCCCATTCCCATACTCCCTACATTTTTCTACCTCAGAAACAAAATTAAGGCAATTAATCAACAAGGGAAGACTGAAAGAAAATGAAACACAGAAAACCCCATTCAATTTGGTATGATAATCAAGACTGTACCCATCCACCAGTGAAAGACAAGAGCTGTAACATGAAACACTGTTTACGTAAAGGTGACGGAGAGGGGTTTCCCCTGACCAAGAAAACTTTTGAACTGCATTTCGTTCCACCAATCCATGTCAAAGTTGGTGATTAAAGATGACCTTTACAGTCACCCTGGCCCTGCAGGAAGATCCCCATCCAACTTATTTGCATAATATTTTACTTTTTCTGTTGCACATTTAGTTATTCGACACATTTATGATTAAATAACCCTTTGATGGTGAAAGAGAAAGGAGACTAAACTTAAACAAATATTACATACAACAATACTATACTGATACAGAACTTTTAATTTCACTTCTACCTTTACTGGACAGAAGAATAATCAGCAAACACCTTAACGCAGAAACACTGAGTCCTTACACACACACACTCATATATATATATGTGTGTGTGTGTGTGTGTGTGCCTGCATGGGACAGATTGACCAAATCTAAGGATTTACCCACATAAATTTCGAATTTCATATTAGACTGTCAAGACCCGGTTTGAAATGCGAGATTAGCGAGTGATAAAGGTTTTGGCCGATTCCTGCCAGTTGGGAGAAAGTAAAACCAATATCGTATTTTCTATCTAGATGTTAAACTAAAAAGAAAAAATAACATATCGGTAAAAAGCACACAGTTGACCGTCGTCACAGCCTCTGCATGACAGAGATCATTAAGCGGCAGCTAAAAAAAAAACGCGACCATTTTCGCCATTTAGGAAGCTTGCGATGGGCAATAATTAAACCTTATGAATGATGCGTAAATAGTTTCTTTACACAAAGCGGAAGAGCCTGTTTGAAATACGTGACATGTTTGAGGCTTTTAATAGTTACACATTTAATGAGACGGCGATCAACACTGTCACAAACCGCTCACCAACCCATTTTTGACATTTCACTTCTCTGCTTATAAATCGTACTTAAGAAAGCCATCCTACTTCTAGGTGAAACCAAACTCTAAGGGCACAGTCACCGCTGGTGGGAGAAATAAAATGTCATCCTCAGCTCGCATTTTCATGAAAGACTGACCGATCGTGGTCGTGTATCGGAATCTATGGATATCTAACCTCTGAGTGTCCCAAATCCCCTACAGCTCCTTACTTAAACATGCTGCATAAATCTCCTGGGCGTCGGTCCGTAAAGATAAAATAGTTAACATATAGGGATCGGAGGAAACTGACCCTCGAGTCTGATACATGAAAAACAAATCTCAAAAAAAAAAAATTACATGGGTAAGTTATCTGTATAGCTCACCAATAAATACAACCCATAAACCCCTAATGACAGCTTTGTACTTGCATTGCAAGCCAGGAGGATGCGTCGCATTTAGCGTTAGACAGAGCCGGACAAGGCCACGGCAAATATTACAAACACGCCTGTAAACATAATCGTGGGAAGGCTGTGACACTGACAGCAGGCTGACCGGCAAGCCAGCCCCACCTTCGCCGTCCCCGAGTATGAGGTGCGCCGACACTTAGGAGTTTGTTAGCCGGCGGCTGCTTTAGCCCAGCTAGCGGCTGCGATGGCTTTAAGCGCAAAGTAAGGCGGTCGACTTGACGCTCACCTCTCTTGACGGCCTCGTCGTACGAGAGAAAGCCTATCCTTGACTCCTTGGCACCCATGTTGCCCTCATTTCACAGCAATAAAAATGCTGGATGTAAGAGCGCTGCCTGTTGCCTTTTTCCGTTTATTGTGCGCCCGTTCCCAGCCCCCCCCCTGTGGCCTCAGTGTTTTCGCGGAGTGACGCTTCTCGTCGCCGACGCCTCCATGCTTAGTCACATGACCAGAGTCCCGGCAGGTCACCTGACGAGGTAGGAAAAGGAAACAATACTGCGAGGGCGCGCGCATGTTTCTGAAAAATGCGGCGGCGCTTTGAAGTTCAGTCGGGTGACTTTTTTTTCTTCATAGCCTTTTATTAGCACAGGAAGTTATGCAAACCTCTTGCATAACGATATAATACTACTTTCACTTAAATGTTCAATGAAAAATACCAGTCTGTCTGCAGTGCGTTGCGTAATTTTTTGTCGTCTTACCAAAGGATAGTTAATCCCCAATTATCAATGACTTCTTGAATCAAGCGTCGTGCATTTTTATAGAAAAATAATTTTGCACAATTTTAGCACGTAATTTATTTATTTGTTAGTAAATGAAGCTTTATCAAACTCGAGTTGTCTTAACTGTCCGAGTAAAAAATCACAAGGAGCTGCTAGAAAAAGCAGGAGCCGTTACTGTCCCCTAGAGGTCATTAAATAAAGTACCATCATCAAAGCATTGCGAAGCTATAAGTCACATTGCAAGAAAAATTGGAAGGATGACTACAGTAACTCAGTGACTAGTACAATTGCATAATACCTCAAGGGTTGGGTGCTCGAATACACCTCTGCTCCGCGTGTGAGGCAGTATTCCCCGGAAAGGCCATGCATCTTATCAGGGAGCTATTTATTCTTGTACCAGAATTTTAGCTGGAGTATATAACTAAATGGACCGAAACTGTAATAGTTTGGTATCTATAGTTTGTAGAGGGCACGTATCTTCTGTTACATATTTTAAATATAATGAAAAGCTAACCTCCCATATTACTTTATATGAATTTAAACACTGTTATCCGAAAGAATCCCCAATTAGTTGACACACTGACGTTAATGTACTTAAATTTTCCTATCTATCTATCCGTCAGTGGCATTTGACAAAACCGTTTGAATAATTATAATTTATATATTTTATAATAAACCCCCGTTATTGTATTAATTCCGCAAACATATTAGTACATCAAAAAAGTGCAAAAAGAAAATTTATGTTTTTTAATAGCATCAGCGGGGCGGCATGGTGGTGCAGTGGTTAGCACTGTTGCCTCACGCCTCTGGGACCTGGGTTCGAATTTCTGCCTGGGTCACATGTGTGTGGAGTTTGCATGTTCTCCGTGTGTCATCGTGGGGTTTCCTCCGGACCCCCCGCGACCCAGTAGGATAAGCGGGTATAGAAAATGGATGGCTGGCTGGCTGGCTGGATAGTAGCATGAATGCTACACTCATGTGGAATAAGCGGAAGTTGTTTTTTTTTTGTTTTGGGAAGTGACGCAACAAGCATCCTTGCAACTCTTTTACGGTAGAAGCAGGAAAAAAAAAAAAAAAAAAAAAAAACGGTAGAAGCAGAAGAGCTCCAGTGTTTCCCGGTAACCGGCTCCTGGCAACTGTTGCTGTGGTTTCAAAAACGTCACACGTTTTCTGACGTTATTATGGGCTTAGTTTTCAATCGGTTGAAATCCCTGGAAGGTGACTGAAATGGGACTGGAAGTTTTATTGTATGTGCCTAATTTAATTGGTAAGGTAACAAAAAAACCTGCGTAATCTTTAGATGTACTTTAATGTATGTTTTGCGTATTATCGTGATAGGTAACGTCTCATTAAAATCTCATTATTTACAGGTTATATCCGGATCCTTTTAGTCCTGGCAGCATGGGCTGGTTTCAACAATCCAGAGATTTTTGTCCCGTGCTATGGCATTTCTGTCATATTGGACGGTAATGAAATATGTCGTGAATGTATTGCTTAGCTGACTCGAAAAGACATAAACTGTTCATTGCTAAAAAAAAAAAGAAGCGCTAGTTGTTTAATCTGAAGTTCTGCTAGTTACACTTGTAACTAACTGGGCTTTCATCGGAAGCTCAGCCTAGCCGCACTTATGCTTATTCGACTCCTCGACAGCGCGTATGTCTGTAGTGTCCATACTTGTACGTCACTTTGCATAAAAGCGTCTGCTACATAAATGTAGTTTAAAATCTTCAGCGATGTTCCTTGCTAACAATAGTTTCAAATACAACCAGGCACAATTTGGATATACTATAGATACTAGTGGCGCAGGATATGATATATAGCTGATTTGTATGTAGTGGTTTCCTTCTTTTGCAGGGGTAGATGGCTTCGTGGCGCGCCGCCTCAAGCAAACCTCTGAACTGGGAGCCTGGCTAGATGTAGTCATTGACAACACTGGCCGGGGGATGTTATGGAGCATGTTGTTTCAGGCATGCACGCCGTATTACTCGTTGCTTGTGATTGTAATACATATACGGATTTAAGTGGCATCCTATTTTCTTCCAAATTATAATTTGCTAACATTGCATCGAATTATTTAAAAATGTGATACGTGTATATAGCATATACAGCATATATATATATAGCATATATATAGCATATACTGTGTACGTGTACGTTTATTATGACAATGTTTTTTTGTCTTCTAAATGAAAGATTTACTTTTCTCTATACAGAAGATTCGATGAGCCATGGTTTTAGTGCACAGGTACGTCATACCTCTCTCTCTCTCTCCCTCCCTCCAGTGGGGTTGGCTGGTGCCCTCATTGGAGTGGAGCGCATTCGTGTGTAATCACAGAGACCGTGGCGCTGAGTGGAAATGCTCCTTCTCTGACAGTCCTCGTTGGGTCCGGGCTGTCATGGCCAACAGTGAGAGAACTCTTTCCCTGACTCACAGTGCCTGTGCAGTCACTTGGCTACTCAAAATTAAGCATTATTTCAAAGCGTGGTACACTGATATCATTGCAGTGTTTCTGAAATGCAGCCATACTTCAATGGCTTCGCTGTGATCATTTCCCAACCCCCCCCCCCCAAACACCCTTTTTTTCTGTGCAGGTTTTAAAAGTCCTCTCGGAGTACTGGCCATCAGTGGTCTACACATTCTGCCTGTGTGGCTGTATGGTCTCCAGATGGGTATCCTTACCCATATCCTCCACCTGCCAGCCTGCCTACAAACTCTGGGAACCCTCTTACTCTCCATGGGCCGTCTGCTGTGCCTTTCTGTGGAGGTAGGCGGCTACATGGAATGCACATAATCTAATTTTCAGGTTTTATAAGTCACAGATAAGTATTTTTGCTGAAAGGCACCATAAGAGTGCCATTTCTGTGTATTCAAGCATCTGGGAGCTTCCACCTGCTCCATCATTGAATCCAATAACCTCCAAATCATCTCTTTCAGATATGGTGCATCTGGACCCATGTCAGGTTCCTCACCAGAAATTAGACGCTGCTAAAAAAAGGTGGAGTGAGAGGAGCAAGATTGTTATAATTGAACCTACATCCTACTATTAAGGGATCCAGTAGGACATAATTGCACTTGGCCTGTCAGAGCTTCGCTTCCAGGGCCGGAATGCTTAGAGAAGCAGTCTGCCTTCCAGCATGTTATTTATACTTTGTGTTACTTTTAAGCAGGTTACAAAGGAAGGTTTGATTCTGCTGAGAACATGAAAAAGTGGCATGTATCCATGTGTAAGCTGCTTTACATCGTTCATACATTTTATAATAATTTTAGTACCTTTGAAGGTAACTCCAAAATAGGAATAAAATATGCCTAAAAATATTGCCTTGTGTTAGTAGCACGGATTTCCCACTGCAAAAAGTACCGCAGTTAGACCAGCTCGTGTCACTCAGTTGCCCCTAGCATGTGTGTGTGTGCCTTGGGATGGACTGGCATAACATCTAGGGTGCATGTCTGCATAGGGTGGTCTGGAATAGGCTCCAGGTACCCCCACAATGCTGACCAGTGTAAGCAGCTCGAATATTCAGTAATAAATGGATTTTTTTCTGCTAGGCACACAGCTAATTATACTAGAAGCAAAAAAAAATGAAAGAAATGTACAGTACAAGGACGAAAATCTGCAAAAGAAGAGAATTTTATGCCAAAGAAAATTATTATTCTATCCTTTTCTGGGAAATTGCCAGACCACATTGTCAGTTTGTTGCCCCAACTGGAAAAGAAACTGCACAGTGGAAGGACGTCATTTTAATAATGAGCCTTGGGTGGACATTGGCTTACTAAGTTATACTAGGGACTATCATGTCTATATCTTTTGTCTAAGCATGTTCTGATGGGAAATAGATGAAAATACATTTCCTGTTCATTTGAGGGGTGCATACTGGACACAATTAAGTGTGAACCTAGAGAAAGTTAATCCCCCACTTTCATCTGAAATGACAGCAGGCAAAAAAGAACAAAATACAAAACTGCATCAACACTATATTTAGCAGTTTTTTTCTCCTTTAAGCAGTAGTTACAGAAATTCACAATGTTGGATACAAATGTTTAATATGATTTGATGGTTACATGATGTTGGGCATTGCCGACTATTGTACAGTCAAAATTTTGTTGCAATTTGTACTTTATTTGTACACAAAAAAGAACCAAATATTCAGTTTAAAAGGTAGCAAGGTCTATCTATACACAAGCTTGCTGTGGCACTACAGATCAGGTTCTCGGAGCGGACGCGGATGTGTTTGTGACGGTTCCTAAGGATCTGTACTGGTTCCTTCATCTTTTCAGCTGAAGCACGAAAAGCCTAAAATCTCACTGCTAGACGGTCGATGAAAAATACAAAAATAGTAGCATCATGGAATCAAATTAGTATTCAAGCACTTTTTTCCCGCCCATTCATGTAGTATATAAGCAGGATAACTTTTAAAATGACTTGTCAGGATACTTATGCGTGCGCCCCCCCCCCCCCACCCCACCCCACCCCACCCTCCTCTGTGAGCTTGACAGTGCAGCCACAAACAGAAGACACAAAAAAATAAAGTTTAAAAAAAAAAATCCGCAAACAACAACAAAGCCTGCATTATTGGAATCTGCCCTTCCAAAGAGCCGGGGGGGTTCTGTAATAGCACCCTACGCATTCAAACGCCCCGTTTGCTCCCCCGGGAGCTAAAGGTGCGGCGCCTTTAATTGCCCCGCCCACAGGTACAACAGGCCGGCTACATGCTCAGTGGCTCATTCACTCGAGCCGCAGCATCCCTCCACGGCCCCCCGGCCCCCCGCAGAGTTAGGTGGTCTGAAAACCAAACAACTGTCCATGACGAAGGTCGAGAGGCCACAGATCTTAATCCCCCCCCCCAATTTCGAGAGGCACATTTAGGAATTCCCTCTGCATTTTCACTTGTTCCTGCATGTTATGGAGAGAACCAGGACAGTTAGCTCGTCACTGCTGGGTTATACTTTTGCATTCAGTCTTCGAAACCCATCAATACAATTTCCTCGTGCACGACGCGCACGCTCACAAAGATCACACATCTAGGGGCGACTACTTTGACCTTGACATTGACCACCTGTTCGGGTACAACACCTACACTGCACCACGTCAGCTGTACTTCGACTAAAATACACCAAACTGGCAACAAAATAGGAACAAAAAAAAGGACAAGATCCCCCCCACCCCGTATCAGGCTGAGAGAGTGTCAATGAATTAGACTCATGTAGGGGCATCTCACACAGCCTGGCCTCCATCAAACTTCACTGTTTTACACACCTGATAGAGGAGTGACTGCTTACACGCGACTATGTAATCTCCCCCCAGTGTCACTCCATTGCTTTTACCTATCCAATTTGAATGACGCAGCAATAACAGAAGCACGCACACATGCACACACAAATATACTCCATCCACATTTCAACTAAGTACAACATTTAAAGAATACCACTTCAGGAGAATACACACCCTTAATTTAACATTCGCTGGGACCCAACCGAAGTAACGTTACTCGCACTGTAATAAATAGCTCATGTAAAAATGCTGCAATGCAATACGTAATTGCACAGATTTTATACCACCGTCTTTCCAAGAAATACTGCCTCTGTGAACCTTCAAAGTTTGCTACTGCTAAACGAGTGAATGAGGTGAAACACCGTGGCCAATATGGCGGCTGAACATGACGATAAAAGAAAAAAATAAAATAAAATCGGCAAGACCACTGCAGTGTAGCGTACAATAATCATCAGGAACTTGACAACATAAGATTTCAGGAGGGGAAGAAATAAAAGCAGTGTGTGCTCGCATATAAATATCCAACTCCAGTTCCATCTGACAGTCGGATAAACAAAAATGTACCTTCATCCTTCTATTGCAAGGGTTTTACCCACTGACCCGGCCAACCCTCATTCTGTATGGAGAAAAAATGACAACTGGGGCGCGGGCCGCAGGGACACTTCCTACCCTTCTCATACAATGTTCCTAACAAATGTTATTGGTCTTCAGCAAATCACCTCACGCAGGTCGAGCAGCCAGAAACAGCATCTGTGGTGTGCGGCGGCGCTGGGCTACCAGGGCGGCACCAGGCTGTCTTTCGGGACCTGCCTGCCTGCAGTTGGGCGGCTCAGATGATCAGCGAATACTGGACAGAACCTGCGTGTGTCTCTTTAAGGCCTCAGGCCTGCACGGCAGCCAAATACGGGCCTATAATTACACTTGCACAAAGACGACCGATGACGAAAACTCAAGTCCGTAACAACCGCCAGGATTAACAGCTAACCTCGGTGTGCTGAAACCTGCACAAGCCTGAACTACTTAGGCTACGGAAAAAAATAGGCTGCTCCAGTAGAAGGGAGGAGGGAGTAACTTATGGCAAAAACAGGGATTTTATGCCAGCTAAACATATGGAATGTTCCAAATTTGGAAACGAGTTCAGCGCCTCACCATTCCAAGAGCCCGCCCTCTCAGGAACTCCGTACCAGAGAAAATCAAATGTGTATCTGTACGTGGATCCAGGTAATCCCAGAACCCCAGTCAGCGACACCGGCCAGGCCCTCCAAGTACTACAGTGAGGGTGACCTGCTCAAATACATGCCTCCAAACCAGGCCAGATGGGTAAGCAGGCACTAGAAGACGAGAGGGAGACAGAAGGACACAAGCTGGCTCTGCCCCCAGCAAGGACACGTGGACATACACGAATGTGATGGACAGAAGGTCTTGACCCAATCAAACTTTTAGCCAAAGAAACCAAATGAAGAATGGGGGGGAACTTGGGTTAACTGTCACGACCACACCACTCCAAGGACATTCCCTCACAGAACATCCCTAATACTGTCAGCAATGCGCCATATCACACTTGCATCTGAAGATATTTGGGGTGTGACCGTTCTCTACGGGAAAGATGTCTGCTGTAAGGTTTTTCTCCATGTTCAGTTCAAATGATGAACTTCTGACCTTTGAAGAAGTAAGAAATTGGTCCGATTTATTTGCCGTTTTCTACTTGTCTGATCCAATCATTCTGTATAACTTTCTAAAGACAAGGGAAGTCCTTTAAAGAAGAAGTTTACCGCAGGATCTAGGGCGGTTTAAGAAAATGTATTACAGTTCTCCGAAAGCATGCGTTTTGTGTACTACAATGAGAAAGTCACATGGCTTTGTGAGCGTGTGCACGTTCCGTGTGCTGGAACAGCGGGGTCAGCCAGTGAGGGACACTCACCGGCTCCGCCCAGCCACCTACATCCTGAGGCCAGAGCTGCAGCAGGCCTGGGAGAGGGGCTGCAACCCATCCACTGTAAATAACTCAATCCATTGTAAGCGAGATGGCGTAGGGTGGGGGGCACAGTGAATTCCTGTGGCAAATGAAAACTACTGTTGTGAAGAAAAAAAAAAATTTAATCCCACAGAGGTTATCATACATTTCTGAGAACTGAAGGACTTTGTTGAGCTTGGATATGCTTCTGGATCCGGGCTCCCGTGAAGCTGCACGCAGTGGCGTGTCCAGGCGGAGGCGGACGGCAACGGTCCAGACGATGGCGAGATGCTTGGCTCCTTGGTGTGTCTCTTCGGTCCCCAGTTAGCGTGCCTAGGTGGCTGGGGTGGGGGGCTAGGGGTTGGGCAGAAGCAGCTGCTGGGGAGGTGCCACGTCCAGGTCTTCACTACACAGCCCAGGGCACCCCCCCCAAACCTGCTGTCCTTCAGCAGTCCCACCCCTAAGTGGCGCTGTGGGCAGTTTTAATCCCTGGTTCGGGTCCATCCATATATCCACGTACACAGATCTGTGTACCAGGTGTTGAGTGCATGTGTGTGTGTGTGCGCGCGTGTGTGTGTGTGTGTGTGTGACCGCGTGCTTGCGTATACCATGTGAATCCGCATGCAGACGCACAGAGGTTATCCAAGGCAGGGCCGGCCGGCCCCGTGACTCTGGGACAGCAGGAAAGCCTGTACCACCTCCTGCGTGGCCTGTGGGCTGGTGTTCACATCCTCCAGGGCATCAGCCACTGCAAACTGTCGGTCCCGGAGCCGGTTCCAGTTGGACAGGACATTGTGATACTCAAAAACCTTCTCATAGTTGCCCACCGAGTTGTAGAGCTTAATCAGGCCCCTGTAGTCATATTCCAGGCCGCTGTATCCCTCGCCGAACAGCTTCTTGCCTGCGTGGCCCAGGGGAGGAGGTAACGGTCAGAACGGGCCACGCGTGATCCCTTGCACTGCACCTCACAAGGTCAGGGAGGCCTACCCTACTTACCGATGGCGATCGAGCGCAGGTACAACTTCTCGGCGTCCTCGTACTGGTTCATGTCGTAGTTGTAGAGGGATGCCAGGTGGCCCACGGACAGCGCCACCTCGTAGTCCTCCTGGCCCAGCAGCTGCTCCTTGATCTGGATGGCCTTGATGTGCATCTCCTCCGCTTCCTGAATGCCGACGGACGGTGGCGTCAGAGGGGGGCGAAAACACCACTGGCGCCACATTCAGAGCTGCCCCGTCGCTGGGCTCCGGGGGGCATTTTGCGCCCCCCACCTCGGCTGCGTCTAGCGCCATTGCCCAATTAAATTAGCCTTCGGTCTCGTGCGAAATGTTTAATTTAATTTAATTGGCCGAGGGGGCCACCGTCAGGACTTGAAAGTAACTGGCATAAATCCTGTGCATTCAGCACCTCTGTAATGACACCGTGTGACAACCGAGCCCGTCGCAGGCACACCGCAGGATTTACTGGGCATGCCAGGCGATAAAGGGTAGCGGTGATTTCCTGGAGGGGGGGGGGGGGTGCCTGACCTTAAACTTGCGCATGGACTGGTAGAGGCGGCCCAGGTTGCCGTAGTGCTTGGCCGTCTGGACATTGAACTCCCCGAACGCCTTCTTGGCCAGCTGCAGAGAGGAGAGGTGCAGATCATGGGCCTCCTGGAGCAGCCTTTCTTCCGTCTCCTTGTTGTGGCAGTCGATGGCGATCTCTTCGAGGATCAGGGCTGGAGGACACACAGACACACAGACACACAGACACACACACACATATATATATAGTCAATCCCCGGAAACCTAGAACCTCCAGCATTATATCCACCCACATATCCACTCCATGCAACCTCAGCCACCATCTGTTTCCAGAATAGCTCTTTGGCTGTAAGCCAGAAGCAGCAATAAACACACACACCCCAAAAAAAAAAAAAAACCTAATGTAAGCAGGCGCATTGAAACGCTCTCCGCCTTTTCAGCTTCCCCCTGTGTAGCTACAGCTCTCATCAGGACGTGTCACGCGGTCATAAATACAGCGGCGGGCTGGCGGAGGATTCGCTGCCTACCTTTCACCCTTTTGGACGATGCAAGCAACAGATGGTCTTCGGGCAGGATGTGAGTGATGATGTCTATGGCGCGCTCTGCGTGGAATCTGCCAGAACAGACCCAGAACCCCAGAACATACCAGCTGAGTGACACCACTGCATTGCTGTCACGTAAACAGGGACTACCTCTAATATACAGATTACAATATTCCTGTAAACCAGCATAGAAAACAACCCAGTTAAAAAACAATCCTGTCCAAAGATTAAGGGGGGGGGGGGGGTTAATATGCAAGCCAAGCATTTATTCAGAAAATAACAAACCAACAAATTGCTACCTAAATAAGGGCAACTTTGGCCAAAGACTGAGAACGACATGTCACCTTTTAGAAAAATCCACATCTAATCAGCATCTCCCAGAATAGAAACAGGGTACTTACAGTGCATTGTCGAATTTACCAGAGCTGTACTGGTGCACGTAAGAGGAGTAAGCTAGGTCTTCGTGCGCAGTTGCCACGTGGATGTTCTTCCCCCCGAATACAGACTGCCGGATATCTAGAGCCGTCTGCAAGTGTAGGACCCACGTTCAGTTACGCGTGTTCAGCACTGATGCCACGCTGTGACGGGGGTGATTCAAGTGCCGTCAGACAGACTTACCTGATAGATCGCCACAGACTGACAGATGTTATCTACGTTTAACAAGTAAAAGCCATAATCTAGCAGGGTGTCTGAATACTTTGGGTGTTTGTTCCCAAAGTGCTCCCTGTAACCCAAGAGGGAGAATGCGGTCAGCAATGAATTATTGTAAGCGTTTCCAGGAGGGTGGTTTCAGTAGTGAAAACAAAAACCGAAAGGAATTTCATCATACCGCGCCAGAAACACGGCGTGTTTTATCAGCTGTTCCGCTTTCCTGAATTCTCGCTTCACCACGCAGGCCTGGAGTAAAAATTGAACAGATGTTAAAACCTGACACTTAGATGATTGGTGGGGGGGGGGGAATGGTGGTCACTGAAGACACCCGGAACACACGCAGGGCTGATTGGAAACTCATCCTCCTCGGTTCGCGATCAGGAGGACATGAGGCAAGGCGGACGGCAGGCCGACCATCACAAACCGGGCCGTGGGTGAAAACAAATGCAAACGCCAGTGAGGGTCAGGCAGCGAAGCGGCAACACAGTCCCCACGGACAACACGCAGTACAGACACCGGGGCAAGATTCCCAGAAATGCAATTTTAGGAACTATTACATTGCGGATAACGGCAAAAGGTTATAAATAAATATCTGTGATGTGAAAATGTGAAAACAGCTTGCAGAATGGTAAGGAGTCACAAGAATCACCCCCCAGTTAAACAAGATTGCCATTGATAAAATTATTAGAAAAATAAACAAATGTCAGTAGAAAGTCAGTAATCAAAACCACTTCTTTTCTGATGATATGGACTTCCCCGGAACTGACCACTGTGATTCAGTCATTGGGGCAAAAAAGACCTAAAGTATAGTGTTCGTTTGGCTGATGGTCCAACACCTGCCCTTTAAACTTCAGGGATCATGAAGGGATGAACCACCATTACCTTAGATGCTTGTCTCAGGACGTCCACCACCACTTTGACAGGAAGGCCGACCGTGATCTCGCGCATGGCATCTATACACCACCGATATGCCTAAAAGGCAATGAACGGGACAGGTTTTCTGTAGGGTTAGGCGATATGGACCAAAAAAGCACATCTCGGTATTTGTGGGTAGAATAGCAATACGACATACATTTCAGTATCTTCTAGGAAGTGGACTAAATGTTCAGGTTTGAGGCAAAACCATGCGAGATGTCGGAAACACTTTAAAACAGAGTGTGGCCAAAACAAAAAGTAAAAACATTGTTTCCGTCCCTGTTTGCAGATATACAAGGACAGATATTCAGTACAGACATTTTATCTATCCCAAACAGAAGTCTCAAAACATAGAAAAATTAATTGTGCCAATATCCATGTCACATGTGTCAAAAAAAGCAGCTACACAAAGTGTTTTGCAGCACTATGCCCACAAGCGTTTTCCCCCCAGTTTAAGTCATTGCTCTCAAAAAAGGTTGAATGTCAATGAACCTAAAAGCCTAAATCTAAATATATATTTAGCAAATGGCTCTAAAAACAATGTCTACCAACAATTGAAAGTGTGCTTAGTAACTAGAAAGAGCCTCATTAATGTGTTAGCCGTGGACATCGTTACGTCCAGTCACCCGTGGCTATAGCCCCGAATATTTTAAGCCTACAGCCCCAAGTATATTAGCCCCAATGCCAATCTTCCTTCAAAAACAAAAAGTCAGGCCAGGTAAACTTGACGTAACCCCTGACTTTTCTCAGTAGCTAGAAACACCCCAATGTCAAAGAAAAAAAACAAATATTGCAAATGACAATATTTTTAACCTCTGAACCATTTAACAAAATACAACAACAACAAATTTATTTTTGTATAGCGCATTATCATGACTTTACATCATCTCAAAGCGCTTTACAGCATCCCCACCCAAAGCCCCCAGTGAGTAAGCCATAGGCGACAGTGGCAAGGAAAAACTGCCTAGAAGGAAGAAACCTTGGGAGGGACCAGACTCAAAGGGGGAGCCGATCCTCCAGGGGCCGGCAGGGAGTCAGATACAATAAAATTTGAGACATGAATGTAGGTAGTAACAATTCCTTGCCAATCCCCTCCATTTTGAAAACAACAATATACGGTACAAATTAAATATATGGCCCAACCATAGTCTTCTCTGGTATTGCTACATTTTGTCATAAAAAACAAAGAAGGCTTGTTGTGAAATGCTTGGGTACCTCGTCGTAGTGGCTCTTCGCGAAGAGCAGGGCACAGAGCTCCCCGTAAAGTGCGGCCTTGTTGGCCTGGTGCCCATGCTTGGCCAGCTTGTCCATATAGGACTGGGCCAGCTTGAAGGTCTCCTCCCCCAGGTGGTACCTGCAGTTGCCGTTGCGGACATGCAGTAACCTACGGGGCAAGAACCGAAGCGGAGTCAACTTTAAACATTCAGTGCGTCAAACGGCTGAAGACTCCAAGATTGAGGCTCAGATTTCAGGCAGTAAAAACTTTTCCAGTGAATCTCAGAACATGGAACGTGGTACTTAATCAAAGTCCAGTTCCTTAACCTCTGGACGATATCCTAGGATGTTCTTTTCCAATTATATCTGCAGATACTCACACCAGCCAATGAGAAGTATTGCACAATCGACCAAATCGCAGCTCCCAGAAGGGGCTCCGTTTAGGGCGACGGGGGCTCACCTCACGCAGCATTCCACGGCCCGATACCAGTGCAGGACTTCGTCGTGCAGGGTGCAGAGCTGCAGGCAGGATAGGAACACTCGCTCGGCGTCACCATACCAGCCTGCGTCTGACAGGAAGCCACCTAGAGGGCAGGGAGGGCACTGGCCAGGATCAATGCTTCCGTCTCAACTGACCTCTAACCCCCCTCCCCAAACACACACACACATTCAAAGCCCACCTAAAACGAAGCCAAACTGAATGGCCTTCTCCTTGACATGTGCATCGGACTCCGAGATATAGGAGCAGCGGCGGCTAAAAGAGTTAGCCAGGACCGAGGCCACCTTCACGCCGTGGTCCATGAGGGCCTGGAAACAGTGGTGCAGGAGATGCCTACAAATGCAAGGAAACCAAATGTCACAGCTGTTTCAACTCCAATTACAACTCCAATTACAACCCCAATTACAACTATGAGCTGGCCAAGTGCTTAATAAAGAAAAACTTATAGTCAACCACGCAATGCTGGTAACAGCAAGCGGAAAGAGAGCAGTCGTAAGCTGGACAGTAAAATTTAAAACCGCTGCACAGGAAGACGCCTCTAGAGGAGGGAGGCATTACCAACACGTCACATGAGAGAGGACGTCCGCCAGGAAGTTTGACTGTGCAGGCGCCGCGGCCCAACCTGCAGGCCCGCTCGAAAGTGGACAGCCCGTGCTCACTACCTTTTATCCGATGCCCGGAGGACCTTCGCGAACACCTCCAGTTCACAGAACTCCCCCCCGAGTTGGCAAAGCCTGCCCTGCTGGTATAGCTGAAAGACAGAATTACACAAAAATCAAATAAGAGAAAAGGAAAAAAAGGGGGGGTCAGACAGCACCCACTAGGACAGCTACAAACTGCAGAAAATGGGAACCGTCCACATAAGGCCAGGCGGGTGTGACAGGACCATCACAGGACAAGTGCTGAATAATCAGATAGCATGTTTCATGGTGACAAAGTCACAGCATCCCTAAAGAACATAAATCACTGTCTGTGTGTTAATGCAGCCTGAGACTCCCTCGTGTGTGCAGACTGCACTCACTAACACCCACTTAAGAGATCCTATGACTGAGGCAATGTCTCTAACATAAACATTAGATTTAGGTTTTCTAGCCTGCTTACATGGGCAAAAAAATCTGAGTATCACTGAATACAAACTCTGTTTGACACTCGACAGCAAAACTAAACTCGCGGGTCCTTTGACTATGATGTTTGACCAATTCACAGCACTTCTTTATCATCTTTATCTTTTCAATTACAGTGTGGCCAGGGCCAATACCAAACAATTGATTAATTGGGGGGGGGGGGGGGCATAAAACCCAT
>JABFEB020000098.1:726796-748738 GCA_019775895.2 Stomatorhinus ivindoensis
CCCCCCCCCCCCCCCCCCCCCCCCCCCCCCCCCCCACAAAACCACTTTCTCATTTACGCAAATCCACAGACTGGAATCTAGACACTTTATAATTTACCATTGAATATTAATCCAGTACCACAAATGGGGTTTTGTGGTATATTTTTGTGAAATCAGAGTAAATAGTGGCCCTTGATCACTCTGTTTTGATTGGACAACCCTCTGATCGCTAATGAGAAGCTAGTAATGGGTCTGTCCGCGAAATTTCCGCCCGATGCCAGCAGGAAATCTCAACAACGAGAAGCGCCGATGCCTGACGTCTAGTCAAGTCTGCTGACCCGAAGATACTTATTCGGTGCCGCTTCATGACCCTTGTAGAGTCTGGGCCCCAGTGAATAATCTCCCATAAGAGCAGTTCCGTTTTTAATCGACTAACAGAGAAGGGATGGCCGTGATGACTCGCGACTCCGAAGAAAAGGGATTTAAACATATCACACGTGTTGCCTTTCACGGAGTTTGGGGTGGGGGTCCTTGACACAATGTGCCCATCTTGACAATGTTACTCGGAACCCACACTGTGCGATAATTAAACACAGCACCACCCAGATGACCTACAGCACAGTACTGGAAGAGAATGAAAATTCTTGTGGAACTACACTTATTTAACTTTTCTGCCAAACTACGAGAGGGGAAAAACATGACAGTAGTTAAAAACATTTGTTAAAAGGCCATTTAATTATCCACGGCCATGGGAGTAGTATCTATTCTTTATAAAAATCACGGCTGTCAGCGAGTAAGATGGAGCTGGTGGGAATCCTTCGCTAAAACATAAAACAAGCGGAGCTCGCATTTCCCATCAGAACAGCTCCATATTCCCGAAGGGCCCAGGGCTTTAAATGACCTCGCTTTGTCACCAACCGTCATCCTTTATATACCAACGCCACCGTAGCCGTGTCAATCATGGGGACGTGGGGAAACGGTGCAAGACTCGGCCACAAAGGCCGATCGGTTGCTCTGGTCAGCCAGGATAACCAGCTAGAAAGGTAACCAGGTAGTCAGCTAGTTACCGGTGTCGGGAAGCAAAGGGACACTGGACGACTGGCCTGTTAGCAGTCGGCCGGTGCCCTTAAGCTAAGGATCGGCTAACACGCTTCATCGCCCGTCACAGTCAGACACGGTTAGCTGGCTAGTCCAGATACCCAGGGTGGAAATACGAGTGAAACCAGCACCGGGACACCGGGCGAGCGTACGGCCATAACAAGCACTTTGTCACAGCATAAAACCAGGTGTTTTAATCGCATTACCCCCTCTTACCTTATAGTACACGTCGAATTGTATGTTTTCCGGGAGGGAGCGGATGTCCCTTCGCGATCGGCCGTAATTGTCCACCACGGCCGATATAGCGGTGTTGTAGAGAGTCTCCGGGATCCACTCGAGCTCCACGGCGGCCATGTTGTTTTCCTTCTCTTAACCGAACAGCAGCCCCCCCACCGCCTTTTACTGCCTTCGCTACCTTTCCGAGTCGAAAGCGCCCTTGCTACGACTCCTCATATAGAACGCGAAACCGCTTCGGAGTCATGGACGAAGAGGGAGACGCGTCATTTATGGGTCGCACACAAGCAGGCTTTTTCGCAGCCACATCTCTCGCCCTCACCGCCGTTCCTCTCGACCCCCCTCCCTTTTCCCCCAATATTCCTAAACGCCTGTCGACGCGATGACGTCAGTGCGCCGCTGCCCGAAGCCTCGGCGCGGACCTCTAGTGCGTGTGGTTACGGGCAATAAGCGCTTGTGGTGGAGTCGCAATGAGCCCGTATGTCACCTGGGTGTCGCAGCGCCTGTTATAAACCATACGCAGTCCTGGGCGTAGAAAACATCACGGTTCGCCTCGGATCTTTAACAACTGCGGCGCATGCAATACTGCAAGATCATTTTATCCGCTATGTTTTCTGTGGTAATATTTTGCATACATGCATTATCGAAAGGAGCATCGATACCTCCTGCCCTGTAAGTGAAACTATAAACCCACTGCACTAATCGATTAAAAAGCTAAACTACTGTGCAGTATGTCTATGATACAGTACGTACTGGAATATAAATATAATTGACTACTAAATTCTTTTCAAAATGCTTGCATTGCAAGCGGACTGTTCATAATTGAGCAAGAAACTGGTAAAACCAATATCTGTTTCAGTGGTCACTGATTTGGCTGAAATAAAACAAGAGATAAGGTAAAGCTTTATTTATCCCAAGAGAAATTGCTGTGCCAAGGCACATCCCTCCCCATACAGAATTAACAACAGAGCTCAAAATGACCAAATATAAAGAGTACAATATGATACAAGAAATACAATACAGTACAATATAAAAAAGGAATCCAAGTGCAATACAAGTGGAATACGATAATAGTAAAATGCAAGTACAAAGACAAAATATGTAACTAAAGTCCAGTTATCCATCAACTCACCTTATGACTGTTTATTTATTGGAAGCACATAGTGCAAGGCACAGGAAGACCTAGAGACAAGGTCGTTCCATCTTATAAGTAAAGCCTGTGTTATTTCCATCACAACTCCTTTGTGTCTTCCTGACTCAGCATAGCAAACAGAGCCTAAGAGCTGTACGGTACAGTGAGTGAACATTTTTAGACTGACGGCCTTTTTCAATGTGTTGTTGGGAGCATATAAATGTAATTTGTCACTTTATGATATGATCTAAGGAGGTCATGGAAGGTAAATTTATCTTCCATTTTCCTCATAAAAAGCAGCACAATATTGGTCTATGCAGCTGTGTTTGACAGATCAGATTAATACTTTTATTTAAAAATACAGAAAGATGTGACAGGCATGCAAAGCGTATATGTAATCCCTGGGATGTAGTCAAGGTTTACAAAACCTGTAAAGGATAAGTGGTCATGGAAAATAGATGGATTGTTAATCTCAGGACAAGCATGGGAAATGCTTTATACCTATATACAGTTTTGTGGGTAGAATCTATAACTATAGATGAATGGACATATGTGGAGGAAAGAATTGTCTGGGTATTCTGTGGTCCTAACACAATTCACTCCCATAGAAAAGGCCTATAGAAATACCTTCTAAATAACCATTTGTCACTGCCTTTCGTAGAGACTGATGCATACAGCATGCGGCTCAGTGCTTATAATCACGAGGTCGTCGGGTCAAATCCAGCCTCAGCATGTCTGTGGGTCCTAGAGCGAGGCCCTTAACCCCCTGGCTGCCCTTTGTGGACAACTTACTCCACAAAAAGCAAGTTGAGGGAGGTGTAAAGACAACCTCCCCACAGAAATTAATAAAGAATCAATTAGGAATGCCTATTCAGCCAACAAGTGCATATCTGATCATGGTCCACTTTTTAAAGGCATCGGTTAAATTGTGGTGGGCACGAAGCCCAGGGTTTCCCCCCCTCTGGTGGTTGGTTGGTATGAAAAACATCAGATATCCACCTTGTGAAAGTGCTGGGAGGGAGTCACATGGCCAGACCAAGCACTGCTTTGCATCTGGATTTCATTTAGTTACACTGCCAAATACTTTCTCATTTCAATGCATATACTCGCCATTAGACAAAATTCTTTTAGAATTTTTCGGAGTTTTCTTAGTATAACACTGATTGCACAACTCTATTATATGGAGGGAGTTTCCTGACAATATTTAATAAATAAACATGTTATTTATATGATTCTTTATAAATATGTAATTTAAGTGATTGGTTTAATAAAATAATTTAAATTGTCATTTTAATTATTGTACCAGCGACAATTAAAATTCTCTGTCAGTCACCCATCACACTCAGTGGACGGGCTCTAAGCACAACCTAACATCTGATTGGTTGCGTTGCAAACTAAGTCACAACAGATGGATCTAGCATAGTCGAACTCCCAGTTATAATCGTGTTCGTCTGTTCCGTCCGGGGGCCGTATTACGTCCTTACTTCCCAAATTCTTAAATAAACTCTCCTAACTTTAAGATATCAGCTAGGCTGACATAACTTTCACTGCCCACCACATAGTGTTAGCTAAACTTATTTAATCCATATTTAACTGCAACTGCACTTTATTCATTGTTTACTGCCAAATCAAGCATCAAATGTAGTATTGTCAATTCTACAGCTGTAAAATTCACCATTCTCTCACTGTGGATTTAATGATAAAACTGACCTGTGCAATATAATAAATATGTGCAATATCAGCCATTAAGGTCTACATGCAATTGGTGTCCTGTCTCTTTATTGCATTGTATTATATTGAATCTGTTCCTGCACTTTGTTGTGTCGTTTGCTGCTGTATATTGGTGTAAATGCTGCAGCCTAGATGTTATCCTAAAGTTAGAAGAGTTTATTTAAAATTTTGGAAAGTAATGATGTAAAACAACCCAGGACAGAACAGACAAAACGCGGTTACAACTGAGAATTCGATTGACTAGGCGAGCCGATTTATATAATAATTTCTCGCATTTATTTATTGAATATTGTCACAAAACACCATGGTATCAGCTGTAACAGTTCAAACAGATATTTTGCACAGGTAATACTTTTTGAAGGATTATTTCATTTATTCAAAATGACAGTGTGAGGCTAGGTCACTAATACTATTCTAGTGATGTCTGGGCTGAAAATGTTGGATAGAATTGCCTTTTAAATTTATCCAATTGTGTACATTATTAGTCTGCATTCTGAAGAATCATCAATGCACAGGCACGTACGATTTTTACAGTGTCATGCCTTATAAGCTGCAAATAATGAGAAAAGAGTATTAAAATTCTGACATTCACACGAAGCTTTTCTCTGTTTGAGGCTGCATGGTAAAGCATTTAGGAAAGATTTTTTTAGCAAATGCTACAATTTTGGATGTGTACGTTTACTTCACAATTAACCGTTATCGGTACCAGCATGCATCGCTAGGTGGCGGGAAAGCGCGAGGCCGCGCTCAGTTGCTTGCGCTCTGACGTCAGTGCGTTCCTGAGCATGCCTACAAAGCGTCGAAAATAAACAAAAGACCAAGAGGGGGAGATTGGCTCGTGAGCCGCTAAAAACTTAGCAAAATAAAGTACAAACATATCTTGTGCGTCTGCTGCGTCTCATTAATTACTGGCAGAAATCCCGTTAATCATGGAGAACGTATTCTCGGTGCGCGTGAGTGTCTTTTCCGACCAGGGAGGAAGGAAATATATGGAGGATGTAACCGAGGTTATAGTGGAGCCGGAGCCGGGTGAAGATGAGCTTGATCCGGCCGAGCATGGCGAGGCGAAACTGAACACTTGTGCATCTGTCGAGTGCACGCCGGTAAACGTAAGAGAGCCGAGCTCTTCGGTCGGCACGTTTCACGAACCTCTGACCGGATCTGCACCCACAGTTGATGCATGGACGCAAAGCAAGCAGGATGATACTGAAAGTTGTTCAGTTCCAGCGGGAGCGGAACGGAGCGAGGCGCCGGCTGGCGATGCTCGCCCCCGCCGGTCGGTGGCTTTTTTCGCTGTATTTGACGGCCACGGGGGACGAGAGGCAGCTCAGTTTGCACGGGATCATCTCTGGGATTTTATAAAGAAACAGCGGGGATTTTGGTCGAAGGATGACGAGGAAGTGTGCGCGGCGATCCGCAAGGGTTTTATCGCTTGCCACCATGCTATGTGGAAGAAGCTACGTGAGTATTTAATTAGAAACTAAAAGATAATAAAAGACTTCATAGTTTACTTTATCTCTGACCTGTTCGGGTTAGATAGATGCACAGCTCATCGAAGGACATTTGCTGTTAGTGAGCACACACTGATTCAGCTGTACTATTCCCATTTTAATGTGCTAGATTTTTTCCAAAACTAATTGTGGTTTTAGCAACCATACAGCTCTTTGGTTTATTTATCTAAGTGTTTGAAAGACGATACAGAAAACCGGGGATCATGTCCCATGTTCTCCTACGGTGTGTGCGAAAGGACTTTTACCCAAGTGCTAAGTTTTGTGCTGTAACTTGCCTTTTTAAACTTGGGCGCCAGATGAATGATACTCTGGGGCGGAAAAATTCCCGTGATCCCCCCCTTAAGTAGCACCGGTTACATTGGGATACAGGGACTGCGGTATTAGGAAATCTTCACGCGCTGAAGTCAACAATCGTTGAATTTCGTTATTGTTAAGCGGAAAAAGGCTTTCCCTTGTATTAAGCCATAGCCGATCATATAGCTGCCTTGCTATGAGCTGACATTCTTCGTGACGTAGTTGCCCGCTCAAGGTACACACGATCATTTGCCTAGCTCTGCGTTACTTCTCAAAAATGTATAGCTAGCTACACTCACCAAAACTGATTAAATGTAGTCATGCATCCCAACCTAGCGCAGAGACGTTCCCGTTGGTTTCAAATTGACGAACATCTTGCCGGGCCAATGGGCCGTCTCGTTACAAATGCGTAGAGGATTCCCACCAATCAGCTGTTGAGTCACTGCACTGAACAGCTAGTGATATAGTACTTTCTAGAATGTGACGTCGACGTTCTGGTCCGTTCTGGGTGCCTAAGTTGGCTATGGATGTCGCCACCTTCATTTTTGTTTGTGTAGTGGCGTTTAATACATGTATAACCTAAGTTGGACACTCATTCATTACATAATCGAACCATACAGGAGTCAGTCCACTTTCTAAAGCTAAATGTATGATCAGTGGTGGCATGGTTTGGTTCGGTCTCCTGTGGGTGGTTTGGATGTAGGCGCTCACCTGCATTGCATTTAACCGGTTTTGCCTGGCGCGGCGCGCCTTCACAAACCCGTCGACGTGCACCGCCTCCCGGGCTGCGTAAGGCCGCCCTTCAGTATCGGTACAGGCGGTTGTTTGGCGACCGCATATCAAGCATCTGTTGATTCCCAGACGCTGAATGCTGACTGTAATCATAGGGTATCGGTGATCGCAGTCGTTTCAGCTGATTACTGCAGACCATCTCCCACGGTCGCTCCCTCTTCATGCCCAGACTTGTCTTGTCTAGGTTCTTGCGTAGCAAACGAGCCTCCAAAGGTCACCCTACAGCGCTGATCAACTGTCCTGTCAAAGGTTGCAGTTGCTGGCCGCCGGCTCACCCTTTCATTAAAAGGGTTCGCTATGAAATTCAATCAGTTTTTATTTTTGTCCAAGTATAGAGGATATGAAACTGAAGTCTACTATGTTTCTGAATTTTGGAATTTGCCATTTGTGAAGCATTAAGTACGAAGGGGCTTCTAAAGGTTCATGGAAAATGGCATTGCAGAGATATAAACTTTATTTTTCATCATAAGCTCCATCAAGGTCAGGACACATTTGTAATAGCTGATACCAGCCATTTAGTCCATCCTTAAGGAACTGAGGGTCCTGGGACTTTAACCATGTCAATATAGTCTTTTTTATATCATCAACTGAGAAAAAAACTGGCTGCCCTTTAACGATTTTTTTCTTTTAAGATTAGTAAACGAAAAGTAGTCTGAAGCAGCCATATCAGAACTGTAAGATGGATGAACTCGTACAACTTCTCTCGTTTGATGAGAGGAATGAGCAGGAGTGTTGCTGTGGTGGAGAAGGAGTCTCTGGTGAAGTTTTCCCAGGTGTTTTTGTGCTAAATCTTTGGCCAGCTTTCTCAAAACACTCATAATAAGCAGTTGCTAGAGTTCTTTGGCCCTCCAGAAATTAACAAGCAGCATGTCCAGGGGATCCCAAGAAAACAGATGCTGTCACCATTGCTCTTGGCCAGAGCACTTTTGCTTAGACTGGACTGTATCAACCTCCTTCGTAGGCATTGCTTTGTCTTGTCTTGTGTTCAGGGTCATACTGGTAAAGCCATGTTTCATATCCTGTGACAAGTCTTCAAAGAAATGCTTAAGGAACTTGATCCCATGTATTTAAAATTTTCATCGAAAGATCTGCTCTTCTCAGCAGCTGATCTAAGAGCAGCAGTTCTGGGAGCCACAAAGCGGAAAGTTTGCTGAACTGCAATTTTTCTGCGTGAATTGTCTAAGCGGAACCAGCTTATACGTTTAGGGTGTTGGCTGTTGTTTCTGCTTTTAATCGTTGGTCCTTCGCAGTTAGATCATGGACACCACAATGTTTTTCCTCACAAACTGAAGTGGTTTGCCACTGTGAGCATAATCTTCAACATCATTGCATCCATTCTCAAAACGAGTTATTCATTGGTAAACTGCCAATTTCCTTGGCATTCTCCCATAAATCTCTCCTAAAGCATCACTGATTTCACCATTCTTCTACCTAACATGAAGACCGCTTGCGGACAGCTTGCTCTACAAAGAGCAAGTTGAGGGAGGCATAAAAAGGAATTTCCCCATGGGGATAAATAAAGGATTGATTATTATTATATTATTATTATAAGCTCGATTGTTCTTGCAGAATTCATGTCAGTCTGTTGGAGGCGCTTCACGCAGCTGTCTTCTCTGTCCTAATGCCTCAAGTTGGCTCTTGTTCAGACAAAACACATTAGTCAGAGTACATTTTAGTGCAGAGAAATTGAAATTAATTCATGTATTTTTTTGTAATACACATTTTCTGTGAACTTTTTGAAGACCCCTCGTACATTAGTGACCCAACCTAATATTAGAACCAGACATCCCCTTATATATTCAGAAGTCTCAACTAATGTGGCTTAGCTGAGTTTTGTGTTTTGTGAGTTTGAGTGTTTTTGTTTTGTAATAACAAAATAGTAAATGTTAAATCAGACCTCAATGAACAGATTCTAACTGATGTCAACAGTGCATCAGATGTTAATATGTTTCATCACCATCCTTATACTGGGTAGCAGTTTACATCATAACTTAAATTGCTGGTTTTTTTTCTGTATCTTTAGTTTTTACGGTGAGACACATCTTTCAATCTCCAGTGTAATCATTTAAAAACGATCTAACTAATGTGGATAACAAACCACTTGGTCATACATAATGCTGTTCAATCGCGTTTTAATACTCTTGTTAATAAAAGCTTGTGATGATGTGGCATAGAGACTCCAGCTGAAGGCTTCCTTCTCTCCCCCTGTAGCGGAATGGCCAAAGACCCTCACCGGGCTGCCCAGCACCTCGGGCACTACGGCCAGCGTGGTGGTCATCCGTGGCGACCGCATGTACGTGGCTCATGTGGGTGACTCGGGCGTGGTGCTGGGGCTGCGCGATCACCCCTCTGACCAATTCCTCCGAGCCGTGGAGGTGACGCAGGACCACAAGCCGGAGCTGCCCAAGGAGAGGGAGCGAATTGAGGGCCTGGGAGGCAGGTATGACTTGGGCTTCTAAACGGGGGGGGGGGTGAATTCCCAGACGATGTGCTTAACGTTTTGGAGATATCCGCAGTCAGTCGTCTCTTGAATATAATGGGACTGAATGGCATTCTTTCTGTTGTGATTGAAAAATCCAACGGTAATGTCTCTTACCAGAAATCATGACCAGATTACTCAAGATGATCGAGAGACCTTGTAGCGAGCGGTTTAACGTAGGAACTATTTTCTTCTGTCGAACTCCACACGTCAATCGTATCACTATGCAGAAGATATGCGTGCAAGTCAGCCGGCACTGATGCAATCGCTGTGTGGAATTCAGTAAGACGTCGCTGTTGAAATTTTCAAATGAATTTTTTTTTTGACACTTTAGTCACCACAAAAAGAATTCCGTTCAGTCCCATTATATTCGAGGAATGACTGGATGCCATTCACTCCCATTATATTTGAGTGAAGACTGACATTTCTACAGCATATCAAACTAGGTGACTCTCAGCAGAACTACCTAGATGGATGGACAGCACTAAAGCCGCTCTGAAACATATCCTTTTTAGTTTTGTGATGAACTGCCCCTTTCAATGTACAGCTCTATGTGACAACACTGAAAGATATAGCGATATGAGAAATCAAATTTAATAAGAATGTAGTGAATATACAGTTATACTAGAGTTACTCAAATCTATATTTAAATATCACATTCACAGAATTACGTCTTTTATAATTGAGGCTGATGATTTGTTTTCCAGTCAATGCTGCAAGGCAGTAGTTTTGTTAAATAATGACAGATTTCCCTTTGCAATTACCATCTCCCTCCTGACAGAAGATGTATACGCTGGCTGTTCCGCATTTGACTGTTTTGAGAGCCGTGATGGGCGTGACCTCTGTGCCGTTGGCTACTCACTTACTTTCACAGTGACTCAATGTGTTTGAAAACCAGGCCAAGCCCATTGGTGATCAGTGGCGCACGATGACCACACCTACTCGGGGCGGGGGGGGGGGGGGGGTTCCTTTCTGCATCTGCTCCCATCTTCTGTGACGAATACGAGTGTTAGTTGTAAGGTCCGTGGTCACGTTCCCGAAACGGTCATCGGCATCTCAGTGTGTGTGCCTGTGAATCAGGGCGTGTGTCCCTCTGGCGATTAACGGGATCGTACACTGGCGGCGCGGAGGATGACCTCCGATGTTGCCAAAATAAGTCATGGAGTGTGCAACACCCACCCATTTGTACTAAAAGACAGATGTATCCATCCACCCATCACACTAAACTGAGAATACTAGAAAAACTAGCAAGACTCAAGAGTCAAAATGTCACTTGAACAGATCCACAGATTGTTAGTGTTGATATGTTGGTTGTTAACTTGCCCCCCACCATTGTGTCTCAGAGTTTTACCCGTTGTTGATGGGCACCAGTATTTTGTTGTCAGCCACAGGGTCAAAGTGGGAAGTGGCTCGATGAGGTTAGCCATGCTCTGCTCTGCATCCTACTGACTCTGGGTTTCCTGTAGCGTGATTAAGAAGTCTGGCGTGAATCGTGTGGTGTGGAAAAGACCCAGGCTGAGTCACAACGGTCCAGTCAGGAGGAGCACGGTCATCGATCAGATCCCGTTCCTTGCAGTGGCCCGAGCTCTGGGTAAGGCACAAAAACGAAGAGAAACATTCTTCCTTGTTATTAGGTAAAACGTATTAAAAATGGCTTTGCTTGGATGTTTAAACTGGTATTTGAAAGAAGTCCATCTTGTGGGCAGTACAAGTTACTACATTTCTTACACACCCCCTTCTGGACTTAATAGGAATTGAAAGTGTATGGTAATGTACAGTCATATATTCTTTATTGATCCCAATCATAAATTCACAGCAGCACACAGAGAATCAGAGAATAAATTGTATGAGTGAAATATAAAACAGGCAGTGCAAAAACACTGATGCAAATGAATACTACACAAGTGTAGTGTGTATGGTGTTTTCTGATAGTCTGGTCGCTGATTGTAAATTCTATGCATTCAGTTGACTTTTAGTATCTGAATACTAATTTGTTTTGAAATCTGAAATATTTTTCCTTTTATTGAATGGTTACAGTTTTTCCCCCTTTTTTTCTAACACTGGCTTCGTCTGTTGAAGTTGACTTATTGAGACACGGGCGATTTAGAAGCAGAGCGTGCGTCCGACGTCCGTCCTGTTGTCTTTGCAGGTGACCTGTGGAGCTACGACTTCTACAGCGGGGAGTTCGTGGTGTCGCCGGAGCCTGACACCAGCGTGCTGACGCTGGACCCCCTGCGGCACCGCTACATCATCCTGGGGAGCGATGGGCTATGGAACATGGTGCCGCCACAGGACGCCGTGTCCATGTGTCAGGACAATGATGAGGCTATGGTGAGTGCTGGGGGGGGACGGGGCCGGACGGCGTGATGCCGCTGTGTACTTAATGATGGTGTGTGCCTCAGTGGGTAGGGTCACCCCACCTGTCGTCAGAAGGTCGCTGGTTCAAATTCCATCCTCGGCAGAATGGTCGTCTGTCTGTTGGGCCCTTAACCCACATGCTGGATAAGGGGACGTGCCCTGACCATGTGCTTTTACCCCAAGTTTCCCTCTCAGGGTTGTATTTGTGCGTGTGTCTCAAAGGAGAGCGAGAATTATGGTGAACCTGGACTCATACTTGGGCAAATGGCAATTTAAGCTTTGGTTCATTTTGGTTCATTTTTTTCATTTCCGGAAGGAGCAAGGTGTTGTACCTTTGAGTAACCTGGGGTTTGCTCCACGAAGCAGGATTTCTTGCTTACCCTGATAACCTGTTGGATTTAAGGTAGTCTGTGTTAGATAGACTTGATCTTCCTTCTCTTACATTTAGCTCCTACTCCCTTAAATCCGACAAGTTATCTGGCTAAGCAAGAAATATTGGTTTGTGGAAAACTCCCTAGGAGTAGTGAATAATCTATATACCTGTTGGTGTTGTTGTGGTGTTTGTTTTTGGAGGGTGGAGTTTAGAGGTCATCATAACAATGATTAATACAGTACATCTCTCCTGACCATCCTTCCCCCCCCCCAGGCACAATGTGGGGTGTCAAGCGCTCAGCAGCTAGTAAACCACGCCCTCCTGCGATGGCGGCAGCGCATGCTCCGTGCCGACAACACCAGCGCCATTGTCATCTCCCTGCAGGAGCCCGGGGGACCTCAAGGGCCGTTGCACCACGAGGAGGTCCTTCTCAACCTGGCAGATGGCCCTCACTGCGCACCCATGTCTGGGTCGCGATCCAACACCCCCCTCATCAAGGCAAGCGTCGCGGGCACTTCGTGGTGGGCGGGCACCGCGGCCGCATCTTCAGGGCGCGCTCCGCGGCCCCTTGGATCAAAAGCTTTACAGCAGATAGTCACAAGCAGGGCCAGTTTGACCTGGAATATCACACAAAGGTCAGATGAACTCCAGGAGCTTCCTGCTCTGGCTTTGCTGTGTGAAAGGAGAGATATAAAACATTAAATATAAGCGCGGCGAGTTGGGGGCTGGGAACTGGTGCCGTGCATGTTGACAGTAAACACATTGTGTTTAAACAACAGTGTCCCTGATGGTGGACATCTGTGTCACAATAATTTACTGTGCTTATAAAAATTATACTTGTGCAGAAGCATTAAAGGGGAGGATATTAAAGGTGCACACACACACACACACACACACACACCAGTGATGATTGCTATTCACATTTAAAATGATCTTGGACCCATTTGTGTGGCTTTCAAGCATCTGCTGCCCAGCAGCCTCCCTCCTCCAAGAACACCAGCTGCTGTTTGCTGCTTGGAGGATTGGGGGGGGGGTGATGTGAGTGAGTACAGATCATGGGTGGTGCTCATAGGGGGGGTTGTTTTGACTACCTTTGCATTTGATCATCTCCTCGTTTCCTCTGCTGGGAGGGGCGCCCTGGTGAGATTAAGCAGAACAGCGGTTACGGAATTTGGGGACGGACTTCCGGTGTCGGGGCTGCCTCTGCAAAAACTGGGGTCACAGAAACCGTAACCCGGTCGGAGATGTGATGATGGAGAGTGGATGGGAGGATGATGGAGGGTGGATGGGAGGATGATGGAGGGTGGATGGGAGGATGATGGAGGGTGGATGGGAGGATGATGGAGAGTGGATGGGAGGATGATGGAGGGTGGATGGGAGGATGATGGAGAGTGGATGAGCGGATGATGGAGAGTGGATGAGCGGATGATGGAGGGTGGATGGGAGGATGATGGAGAGTGGATGGGAGGATGATGGAGGGTGGATGAGCGGATGATGGAGGGTGGATGGGAGGATGATGGAGGGTAGATGGGAGGATGATGGAGGGTGGATGAGCGGATGATGGAGGGTGGATGAGCGGATGATGGAGGGTGGATGGGAGGATGATGGAGAGTGGATGAGCGGATGATGGAGGGTGGATGGGAGGATGATGGAGAGTGGATGGGCGGATGATGGAGGGTGGATGGAAGGATGATGGGGAGTGGATGGGAGGATGATGGAGAGTGGATGGGAGGATGATGGAGAGTGAATGGGAGTTTGATGGAGAGTGGATGAGCGGATGATGGAGAGTGGATGGGAGGATGATGGAGAGTGGATGAGCGGATGATGGAGAGTGGATGAGCGGATGATGGAGAGTGGATGAGCGGATGATGGAGGGTGGATGGGAGGATGATGAAGAGTGGATGGGAGGATGATGGAGGGTGGATGGGAGGATGATGGAGAGTGGATGAGCGGATGATGGAGGGTGGATGAGCGGATGATGGAGGGTGGATGAGCGGATGATGGAGGGTGGATGAGCGGATGTCATGTCACTGTATGGCGGCTGTGGGATCTCTGACCAGGGTTGGGTTGCTCTTTCTCCGCAGATGCTGGATGTGGACGCCCCGTCGCCCGTGTGCGAGCTGTTCCCGGCCCTGGAACGCCGTAACGGCTTCTCCAGTTCGAATCTGGCGGCCCTCGCTGACCCCCTGTCGGTGCGCCTGGCGGACCTCGGGAGCCTGGCGGAGACGGTACCGAGCATCACCGCTGGTGGACGCGCATCTCCCGGGTGCAAGCGGACCGCGGAGGACAGGGCCAGCCCTGGCGGGAAGAGACCCCGCCGCAGCCTGGGCCGCTCTCCCCACTGCCCGCCGTCGCCTGCCACGCCGCGCCGTAGGGACCCGCAGCGTCCGTCGGTGAGGCGCGGCAAGGGGCAGAAGCAGTCGCCCAATGTGCCAGCTCTGCTGCAGCAGCACCGCAAGGCCGCTGTGTGCGTGTGCTGATCCCACCCCCTGGCTTTCGGACACGCCCCCTGGCTTTCGGACACGCCCCCCGGCGACATTCTGTCCACTCATCTGCTCCCCACAACCCAACCCCCATCACTATCGCTGAGCCCCAGGACATATCTATCAACACTTCCTTGCCGTACATCAGGCGGGCTCTCATGTACGATTTTTACATCATATATATATATGACCAGATTCATACAGATTCATGCATCCATTCTTTGAGGGGGCGGGAGGCTATTTTTTTCCTCTTTTCATACAAAATGTCCAGCTATGTTCCTGTTGCTCGTTACCTGTAAAGGTAGAAATTTACTATGGCTGGTTGCTTTTTGTCGTTGATTATTAATATTTTTTTTCCCCCCACTTCTCAAAGCACCGTATGTGGTCCATTCACTTACTTGTATATATTGTCAAGATTATAATGGATTTATTCAAAGGTAATGGGGGTCTGCGTTAAGTAAAGCAATATATTTTTATACATTGTCTTATTTTAAAATTTGAAAGGATACACCACAGTCAGATTTAGGGTAGCATAGCGTCACACAGTGTCCTGATAACGTTATTCACTTATGTTCTCAGTTACACCCTAATTTGGGATAATTTATGCATTGTTGTTTTGATGCGCATGTCTATATATATATTTTTTTTTTTTAATTGTTCTTTTTTCCATTAAGTGAGGAACTTTTATCCAACATTGAAGGTGCTGCTATAGTTTAATGGTAAGAAATATAATATTATATATAAAATAATGTTTAAGGTTCATGAAGTGTTGATGTTGAGGGCATGATTCCTGACATTGGCTGTTTGGAAACCACCGCCGTTTTGTTCTGACATTTATCGTAAAGTTGTGGTCTCAGAACTGTTGCAAGAAGGTTTCCCAGCAACGTTCAGACTTCTGAGTCAATGGTTACGAGAAGGAAGCTGAATGGACACTTGACCCCATCACAAAAGCCTCCACCCAGAAGGACCCAGTCAATGTGGCCCAGCTTAAATGTAATAAGCCAAGGAGGCCCCAGGTGGAGGTCCTTGGAATGGTGGGGGGGTGGGGGGGGGGGCTGTCTGTCTTACAGCAGGCCAGCCGGACCCCTGAGATCCTCCACCTCGAGGCCTAAATCGCAAGTCTTCCTGAGCTTCCTTTCTGGAGGAGCGTTTTTTTATCGTCCAAACACTCGCCAGAGACCGGGAGGCAGTGGGAGAGGGTTCCGATGCTCTCATGTGACACTTGTCCGTGGAGGGGGGAGAAGAAGAAGACCATCGAAGTTCTTCACTAACCTTCTCAATTTGAAGAAGCAGTCTTATTTAACCCTTTCCTCTAGGTGGATTGAAACCGGTGCTGAAGACGACGTCTAAGATGAGAACAAAATGAAATTTGTACTTTAAGGTTACGACACATAACACTCCTGCTGTATTCAGTGAAGGAGGGAGACCTTGTTCACTTTACACCGGCAAAGCATTGCTGCTTGGCTTAGCTATGACTTACCACTGTCAGACGGCACTGTACACAGGTGTAAACCCTGACTGGCGATTTCAGTCTTTTTTGGGGAGGCGGGGAAATGATGGAAATTTAGTCTTGCACACAGTCCCACGCTGTGTGGTGTGTGTAACCATCTTCGGACCATTTGTTGATTTTGGATTACACAGTTGTTCCCTGGTCTCGTTACTCTTGTCAACACTGCGTCAGAAAGACTTTCCATAGGCCAAAGTGCAATTTTCGGCATAATATTTTCATGTTTTTCACTTTTTACTTCTGGTGATAAATGTGGCACATGTTAAGAAGCATCGTGGGATTCATACTTCAGGGATTCAGCATGTATGCTTTTTTTGTTTTTAATAGACTTTGTCAGTTAAGTCTGAATTGTTGGTCCACTTGGGAATTAATTTCCTGTCTGATGTCCAGTGATCTGTGACACCCCAGTCTGGTTTGCACAGCGTGAACTGTGCATGTTAAACGTCAGTGCACGTGTACAGTCTCATTGTGAAATTTTATCACTCATTTTGAATGTGTGGGATATCAGTATATTGAATAAACAAAATGTTTTTTGGTCTTTTTTGTTTGGCTGCAGTGTTTTTGCCCTCTTCTCCTAAAAATTTAACTGTTTTTGCTGTTGTGCATTCTTGAGAGATGTTGACAGTGTGCTTCTAAATTACATTTCAATTTCATTGCAATTAAAAATTTCAAATACCGTGCTATACAAGATGATACGTATAAACGCCATTATGTAATACGTCCTATTCTGCTAACGGACATTTATTCTAGTTATTAAACAAATCCTTATGTTAGGTATTATACCGTACACCCAACGTGATTAAACGAAACGTTATTATAAACAGCATCCTTGTGAAGCCGAAAGGGTTAAAACTGCCGCAACCACGCACGGGATGTCGCGAGAGCTCAATGTAAACAAACAAGTCCGTGCGACGTGAAGGGATCATTACCTTTGGAAAAAGGCAAATGTATTGGATTTTTACAGAAAATAAACCACCGCACTGCTGAGACAACAATTTTAAGAAACCTATTCTTCCTCGGAAAGAATGGCATTGGAGGACCTCGGTGAAAATAGACCTTATACACAACCGTAAGTCATTTTATGTTCTGCCGATTGGTTGCATGACTCACAGTGCCCGCCTTCACTTAGTTACGATTGGTCATTTGGAAAACAAGGTGCATTGTAATAGGTTCATTTTTCAGTTCCGCCATACATTTTTTTCTCTTTATTACTGTTTTGCGATGTTCGGCAAAGATCCTCAGTGAGCAAGTCTAGCTTAACCACAACGCCTACGGTGCGTATCGTAATATTTTAATAAGCAGTATCAATCGTTTTACTCTCATTGTGCGTCAAACATGTGGTGCAGGGAAGAAGTGACATGTCCTTTCCGTTATACGTTGCTGTTGCGCTGTGTTTGCTAAGCTAGTCAGCCAGGTAGCTAGCTAAGTTGTCAGTCAGAGTTGTGTGCTGTACAGTACCTGTTATGCTAGCTAACGCTGTTCCGTTACCCCGCATACTTTGGTATGATTACAGTTATGGCTCTTAGTAGTGTTAGACGTATACACATCACGAAACAGTTGACTTACAAATATGTGTTTTTTTTCTATGAAATCCCAGTTGCTAGCTGTTGCTGGTCAAAGACCTGCTGCTGCTGGTCAAGAAATTTCATAGTGGACGTCGTCGTCAACCTTTATCCCAGTGACGACTGGCACGCTTACATTTTTATAATATGTGGTTGTTAACCGATAGCCTCATTTTGTTGTACTTACAGCGGTTTGCCAAACAAGCCCAGGTACACAACATTTAATGCAAAATGTAAGGAGATAGAAAAAATACATATCGACTTAATTATGTGTGGTAGTTAAAACTGCAAGTTGACGTAAGTTATTTACAGGCAGGGGTCATGTTAATGGGGGAAACAGTCAAGGATGACAGGAGCATGGAAAGTCTGAGTGTGATTGACTTTGGGCACGTGGTCTGTTGTCAGGTCTGCACTGAAAATCCTTTCTTCAGCCATCATGATGCTCACAAGACAGTCACACTCACTGTTCCTTCTCTGGTTTGGCAGGTTCCAGGATCAAGATACGCTGACACAATGGCGTCCGACTCCCCACGGCGACCCAGCCGTTGTGCCGGAGGGGTTGTAGTGCGAGCCCAGGCTGTCACGTAAGGGCCAAGCTCCTCATGTCATCCATGCTAGGGATCGCTCAGCCTGTTTACTGAAGCTTTTTTAGACAGTGTCATCAAAGCAGCTGTTGGTAAATAGTAATTGACCCTCGTGAAAAAAAAGTGCCTGGTGTATGATAAATGACTCCAGAGGAATGCTGGGCTGCAATGGCAATGATCTCCAACACGTGTCTGTAAGCTGGAAATGTAGAGTCACTAGATGGTTCGCCTGAATAATGTAACATTGCAGAAAAATTTTTGTTGTATAATGAAAAAGTGGTAATTAGAACACCGAGGGTTCATCTTGACTGGACATGTAAACATTAGCTTTTTTTTTTTACGATGCATGTATATTTAATTTTGCAATTATGTAAATTAAGAACATGAAAATAAGAAGCTGTAAGTCTCGGCTCTTTCTGTGCATGGCCCATGTGGATTTACCCTGCTAATAGCTAAAAGGTTTTTGTAACTGTACTTCACCATGTTTGCGAAAACTTCATGCAGAATATTGCCATGGAGAAGCTGCTTAATTTCTCAGGAATGCCCGATCATATCTGCACTGCCATGGGACTGGATGGTCCTTGCATTTGGAACACTGCAGTTCTATAGCGGGAACACTAGAATTTTGTTAATGTGGCCAAAAATGCATTTTTGTCCCCCAGAACAGTTTTGGTGGAATGCCTCTAATGTGAAGGATATAATTATTTTGTTCTATAGTCTGAATTGACTGCATATCAAACTCGTGATTTAAATCTTTGCAGTTCCATAACGAATGTGTGTGAAATGCATGAAGTGTAAAGCCTTGAGCTCCAACTGTTAACCCGATTCTTTGTAAGCTGGCTTTTCTTCCTTCTTCGTGGCAAAATATGAAACAAACTGGCCGTCTCTACCTAATGGAAATCTAGAGAGGATCCAGCGCAGTGATCACATAACGCATTTTCATGCTTCATTCAGTTTTCACGGTCGTGGGGATACTTCATTGTATTGTTGCATTTGTTTATTGGCCAGGAATTTGCACCAGAAAATGCCGTAACAACCCTGTAAGTAAGTGAAGGGGTTGTTTCCATGGCTGCCAATTCCCTACAGTTCTGTACCGAGAGCCGTCTACGTGGCATATACATACCTTCAAATCTTTTAGTGGGGTTTTGTTAGGTTATGAACATATAAATAAATCCCTAGTTTACAGGGGGAACCTCGTTTTTGCAGGGAGCAGTCCTACATGGAGAGCGTGGTTACGTTTCTGCAGGATGTTGTTCCACAGGTAGGAATACTTTCTTCTCGCGTGCCACTGGGCAACATGCATCACCATGGAATGTCTGTCAGCTCACTTCTGGCTAATTGCTCCCCTTCTGTTTGTTTTGCAATTTAAGGCTTACACCGGTGCCCCCCCGACAGACGAAAAAGAGAAAATCATTTGGGTCAGATTTGAGAAAGCCGATATTAACGGTAAGGGCCGAGCGACAAATGTTATGTTGTGCCTCAGCGTTGTTACAAACAGTGCCGTTGCTGTAAGACGTTTTAGTAAAATGTGCAGTCACATATGCCTCTATGGCAGCGTTTCCCAATCCGGTCCTGGGGGGGACCCATCGACAGTCCATGTTTTTGCTCCCTCCCAGCACCTAAGGGAATAAAAATGTGGATTGTCTTGGTAGGGAGCTCAGAGGGAGCAAAAACATGTATCGACTGTGGGTCCCTGAGGACTGGATTGGGAAACACTGCTCTATGGTATAAGTTTGCTGTACCTTGGCTCTCCCTCCCCAGAATGTTCCATCCACAAAAATCCACATGGAGGTAATTCTTCTGTGAGTTCTCACTGTCAAAGAAACTGAACATAAAAGATGGGGGTGAACTGGTTGAATCTTCACAAGGAAATCCAAAAGGGTCCTTCCTTATTGGGGACCTTCCATTTGTAATTGTCGGCTATAGCAGTCTCTGTGAGAAGAACCCGTATTCTTTGTCCTGAATTTGTTAGCTCAAGCAATTCTGTGACCTTAGATGACTGATCCTTCGGAAGGTTGGCTTAGTTCTTGGTTGCCTTTGTGTGTATCTCACCGGGGACCTCGCATGCTCCATATTTCTGCTAAATCCAGGAAAATGGCCTTTTTGATTTGGTATAATGTCAGTCAGGCTACTTACCAAGGGGCGGGGGTGGGGTTAGGCTCAATGGTGAGATCTGGGATTTGAACTGGCATCCTTCCCATCACAGGCGCAGGGTTCTAACCCGCTTCAGTGCTGATGCTGACATAATTCTTCTGAAAAGGATTGGTCTGGTATTTTGAAGATTCACCATTACAGATGCGTGTTGAGTGTGCTGGAACTGGGAAACGGGGGCTTGCATGTAAATGTATAAAGATGCAAGCTTTTGTTAGGTGTAGGAGTAAGTCATCAGATATGCATTAAGTCCAGATGTTTTAGTAAAAGCAAATCTTACTATTTCTAATGGGGGGCTAAGTCTGCTCATTAAAGCACGTGTTAATACAGTGCTCAAACCTGCTCAGTACATCAACGCCCCAGTCCACATTAGTGCTCTTCAGTGTCATTAACATGAGTGAGTGGTAAGTGATTGCCAGTCAGGGGAAGGCTGAGAGCGAGCCGTGATTCAGCTGTGAAGGTAGGCAGAGGGCGGGCCGCTTGCCACCGTATGGCAGCCCTTCTGAGCTGCCTGCTCAATCACACCCGTCAAACCCCCTTTGCATCGACACGCGATCGCTGGCTTGTCTTGCCTTTTTTAATGGAGTGAAGTCTGAAATGTAAAAGGTTTGTGGGTAACAGACCTGTGTACGGTTAGCATGGCTGGGGGGTGGTTTGCCAGCCACTAGGCCTTTGGCTCCCAGAGGACTCCCACATGGCTGACTTTAGAGATTGTGTTTCCCCTCCTTTCTCATCTTCTGCCTTCTTTTTATTTTCCAACTTAATAGTTGTCTTGCGTTACATGTTGTTTTGTCTGCCTGCAATGTCTGTTTTAATTAATATTAAATGTACCCGTAAAGAGCTAATTCAATTGCAGCAAACGATAACCTACTGGGAGGAAAGTTTTATCACTTTCATATGAATTAATAAATGCCTCATTGTTTAAGAGTAACATGAGGCATACCTGTTACAAAATAAGTCATACCACAGTCGCTGGTCATGTGTTCAGTGTGCCGTCAGTTTGGTATTAGCGGTATTAAATGGTACCAATTTATTTTAATTTTGCCGAAATTGATTCGCTAAAGAACAGCTCGCTGTGAGCTCACAGAGCCTTCGGTCAGAGCTGTGTAAGTCAGTTCTCCTCCTCTGGTTCTCCCCTGCGGTCAGATGTGGCCCGCTCCCCGGAATTCCTGGAGATGCACGGCAGCGGAAGCGACCCGCCGCTCTGCCTGATGATTGGCTACACGGATGGGCTGCAGATCTGGAGTGTGTCTGTGAGTATAGATGATTCCTAACCATCCACAGGTGGACTTCATTGTTCTGTAAGTGCTCGGGGGGGAGGTGGTTCATTCCAAAGGCTACCGGAAGCTCTGGTTTCTCAGCATGTAGCTGGTCATGCCTTAATGTGGATAAGTATGCCTCGGACCTGGCGTTCTAGCGCTTTGCTCTGTTGATTGGAATACACCAAGGCTGCTGAGGTACCCCAGGGAAACTCAGTGCCGTTCCTGCATATTCACTTTGTATTCCTGTCTGTTTCCATGCGCAGAGTTTGTCAGAAGGAGGATCCATCACTGTTTAAAACTGTTTTGAAGGCATTGGGGGCAGCATGTGGCTCAGCGGGCTAAGCCTGTGTGCTTGTAATCACAAGGTCGCCGGTTCAAACCCAGCCGCAGCCTGTCTGTGGGTCCTTGAGCA
>JABFEB020000098.1:874358-907880 GCA_019775895.2 Stomatorhinus ivindoensis
TCATGTCCACAGAGCGCCTGCTGGTCTGAACACTAACCCCCCCCCCCCCCTTTCCCCCCCATAGTAATTCAGGGCCCACATACCAGCATCTAGGGCCACTGAAGCTGATTCTTTGCATTTTCATCAGCCCTGGCCAACACAAAAGAAGATTGCTATATCTACATGTGACATTGGGGTGGGGGAGGGGGGGGTCAGCTGGTTGCCTTGCAATATAATGATGTCTCCTCTTCGGTGAGCGTCCTCAGACACGGACGGCAGTGAGTCCCACGTTTCGGATCACTTCATTAACTCGCGCATGCCCGACGGGCAGGCTTTTCTCTCAGGTCGGCCCGTCGCACGAAGACAGACAATCCTCCATGTCACATGACGCTGATGAAGATTCGTTGGAAAAAAAAGATGAAGCAGATAATAAAAAAATATTTAACTTCACGGCATAATTTTAATAAGTGAACCTGGATTTTCGATTGAATGTAGACTAATTGGTTTCAGTTTAATCTTTCCAAAAACCTTGTACCTAGAACAGCTTCACTCAAAACAGTTAATGCCTGTTTTGCGGGTGGTTCTAAAACATCCCGTACGAAGCCGGTATTTAATACGTGGCGTAAATTATCTTTTCATTTTGTCGTCAAGTAATTCAAATTGTTTTACCACGCTTTGGTGCCTACTTGGGTTATCTTATAATTAAAAATGACATTACTTATTATCGTAGCTATTGCGACCGCATGTACAAAATTAATCACTAAACATGGTACATTTACAGTAAACATGTTCAATTTTATTTAGGTCAACCCATATTACGATTCAGTCCATAGAGGAATTAATATTTTATGTATAAAGTAAATAAATAAATACAATAAAAAACCTCAGTCAAAATTTTCCCGCCATCCGTTTATTTGACGTTATTAATTTAATTGGTTACTGTTCTTAATATTTGTAATGAATTTGGTGTAAACTCAAAATTTCCTGTGCTAAAACAAAAAAATGGTTTCTTAATTGATAACACATAGTCATAATTATTTCAATGTTTATGAATCTTGGCTATGTAGAAATATAATAAAAGACATTCGATTTGACTCAACAGACAACATATTATGAACCAATACTTAATATATTTTTTACTTAATGCTAACTATGGATTCTCAGTAAAAAGAAGGAATATTCCGATATCCTGAGCTTTTCTGTAATGCTACTGCTTATCAAATGACACTCTGGGACTGTGCTCTCGTGTTTTATAACCTTCATAAATTTAATGTGAAGAATCTTTTTCATTTAAGGACCTCCTGCATACGCAATGTACACAAAACGCGCGCGCATACCTACTATCCGAACACGTTTTCTTTTACATGCCTAAGAAAAGTCAGCGCGTCGTGAATTACTACTGCTATCTTTCTTCACAATAAATACATCATCACAGAAAATAAAAGCAGTTTTTCTCCAAGCTGTAGGTAAAATGACGGCAGACCTCTTAGACTGGATCAGATGTTCCGATTACTCTGAATTGCCGCATGTCAACTGACACATCTCACATTAATCGAAGCAAAGCCAATATCACGTCGATGAGTAGATTATGTTTAATATTATACTGCACATAAAATCATCAGATAATTCTGTACATTTCTAACCTGCGAAATATTGCGGGAAAAAATGATAAACGCTAAACGGCTTCTGTAGCCTCAAGTGGCCACATAAATGATTTGAAAGCACACGTGAGACTTTATAAACAATGCAATGCGGAGTCGTGAGGTCGGCACACAAATTACTGGATTTTTTAAAGTCCCACAATTGTCACGTCACTAGATCGCAGGTGCATACCTCTAACTATACTGTGTCAAACAGGACCAATGCTTCACCTGTCGCGCCTCGGTGAGACCATTACTGACAAAAACGGCACCGTTTCACATGTTTCCGCCTTCATCATTAAGATTCATCAACAAACTGGTGTCCCGTGCTCTCAATCTGAACATATATTTCGTGTTTCTTCTTGTACAGACACTAATTTAACATCGCAAATGGGAAATAACATATGGGATTTCACCGGCCGACAAAATTCATTTACACGGCTTGTAACATGTATCCAGTGACTGAAACCGCAACGTCACTCAACCGGGGCGTCAATCTTGTTTAGAGAACTAAGAGTTGGTTTTTGAGACTGCAAGTCGAATATAACTATAATAGATTTAGTTTGAATTTATGCACTTCTAATATGCGGAATAATGTTTTATTGCATGTCCATAATTGGATGTTAAAGAATTGGAAGGAATTCTTTTTTAACTGCTTGTTAAAGAAATTATGCAGACAGGTATTTTATTATAGTCATGCTGACGTACGCAAGGACAAAACCATATAGGCTATTTGATCAATATAGTTTCTTGTAATTTTTTTTATTTAACGTTTTTTCCGATGTCCTGGTTTTGTACTTTTATGTAAAAACCCCGGAACAGAAAGAACAGTGCAAAAGACTGCAAAGTAAAACAGAGGTGATACTTAAACATTTTGACCGAGGTTTGTGAGAATTATAACGTGTCCAACGAATTTTTAAAAACCTGGCTTTCATTAGTAGGATATTCACTAACAACAGCTGAACATGTCCATAAAGGTATGAGACATTATTATTAGTAGCAATTGACTATATCTTTGAAGACCAAACGTTACATTAATATTATAAATGCTCTCTCTTTTAACCACATCTATACCTTCATCAGCCGAACTTACAGCAAAAATAAACAGGTCGACATTCTTTAAATGATGTCACGGCAGTTTTTCCACGTTAAAATGTAAAACAGGAATCGGTAAGGATAAATCATTTATGCCATTAAGAAGACAGACATTTGGAAATATTTTTGCTTACTATAGGCCCATATACTTTATCATTTTTGTTTACGTACATTGTTTTTTTACATTATCATTACTAAAGAACACATTTAAAAGCGTTTTTATGGTACATTATGATCACACAATTCAATATTATCTGCTGTTTTCAGTTTAGTTATATTTTATTTTTGCTGAGGTGTCATTGCGGTTGGTCACATTCGTCAACACTAGACATGAGTCTGTGGTTTCGCAGTTAAATCATTATGAAGGCGCCTGTCATGATTATTTGTGCAAATGTCCTTCTTACGGGAATTAACCCGCATCCTAATTATCTGGAGAAATGTACAATTAATGTTCTAGACTCAATTCATTTTCTCAATACATTTCTGTCTTCACAGGTCAGGATTACCCAAGAATATGAAACAAAAAGAGCGTTTACGTCCCAAATCAAATAATGACGTCAACGCGCCACGTTTCTTACTTCTGCCTTCGCTGTGGTCACTTTCTCCCAAGAACAAAAGCAAAACTGAACCCAAACGAAAATGAGAGATTGTAACACTGGGAGCGCAGTCTGCAGCCTGAGCACCACTGAAACCACTGATAGGAGTCTGACCTAATTATTTTCATGCATCATTATGTTCCATCCTTTAACTCTCGCACGTGGAAATATTTCCTTAAAGCAATCAATACAGGAACAGCAGTGCGAATATACGGACCTTGATATTGAAAATGCAAGGTGCATTTCTTCTGAATTCTATTACATAGTCTAATTAACAAAGACCTGTTGTTAACATGTAAGTGTATGCATGCTGAGAATGCAAATTAATGAGAAGGGGCCGTTAGAAGGGTATGGGTACATTTAAGGCTTCATAAGTAATTTAGGCAACCACTCGCCATCAGTTGCCCCTTATAATTTGTAAAACACATTTTACAACAGCATGTTCGTTTCCTTAGGGTGGTCAAATCTGCTGTTTCTTAAACTTCTCCATTATTAACTAAAATAAACCGTTTTTTACACGTGCGTATAAATCTACAAAGACTTCACAGCAAAAGAAGCATCTGAATTCTAGATATTACACATGAGGTGAGCCTACCGGAGCGGAAACGGCAGACCAACACGAGCCTCGCACCCCAAGAATTGCACCGCCATGGGGTTAATGGTATGTGCCAGGGTCATGCAAGGGGTTATAATTGAAAAATCAACTCACCTGCTGCATCGCTGAACCGGCTAAAAAGAGGCAAGACCTCGCTGATCAAAGCCGGGCGACACCGGAGGAGAAGGAAGTTAGTCGATAAGACGTTGTAGGTGTGCAAATAAGCTAAAAGTCCGGTTCACCTACAGTCTGTCTATTTAAGCTGAAGAACCATGTACACAGGGTAGTAACGCACTGAAGAGAACGTGAAAACATTCCTTTTGATCTACATTATTGCATTTTTAAACTCATTTCAGATTAACTACATGTGTGCATTTGTGATAGGTGCTTCCTTCTACTTGGGAAAGTTATGGTATAAAAATTGAGATTTTAAAATACTGTTTATGTTTTAGAGAACAAATTCAATTTCTGTTTTAAAATCAATCAATCGTGACCAGCAAAAAGGTAAGAAATACTTTCCCGCACGAATAATCGTTTTTTTTCCTTCGTTACAGTCCGTTGCAGGCCTACAGTAGCTGTAAGTAACATGTCAAAATATATATGCAATTATTACATCAAAGCATTGGTAACAATAAAATAGTAGAAAAATTAACTCGCGCTCCCAATGCCCCACTTGCTCCCCCAGCTTAAAATAAGGGTTGCTTAATTATTCAAATGTGAAAGTTAAACTAATACATAAATAAAATAAAAGTTGAAAATCAATTTGATACACAGGGACAAGATAGGGTACTGCTTAAAATTGGGACGAACATAACATTTCATGTCTTCTTAGCGAAACCGGGAACTCGACATTTTGTATCTGTAATGCAAAATAATATGGGAACATGTATATCCCATTAGGCTGAACTGTTATGACCATTCTTTCTATAAAGGTACATTTCCTTCTGTAGTAAACGATTTAGAACGTGCGGCTGAATGTTCTTACAAAGAAAACGGACAGAAGGCAAGAGCAAGATCTCAAATTCCCTAGAGAAATTTTAGCGCCCCCACCTGATACCTATAAAATGGTATAAATCCCGCAGTGCTGGACAACTGTATCCCTGCTCTGCAACGAATTTTGTGTAATAAAAAAGATACGGCCTCAAAATATAATTTATATTAGGGTTGTGCCGTTGTTTTGAATGGAGGAGTAGTTCATAAATGGCATTTTACAAATTTCCAACGTATCCTCACCGTCTCACCTGTTTGGCACGTCTTTATTAGACTGCATCAACTTATTAAAGTTGCTGGAGTACGTTGTAATTTTAATACTTCGATATACAGGACGAAACCTCCAGATTTGGAAATAATCGCAACTGTGCACTTGTTGCGTAAGAAAAAAAGGTTCCTCTATCCCTGCTTTTCAAAACTCTGTTGCTTTTTAATCTTTTTTGCATATTGAAAAGAACATAAATATTAATATTTTCCATATTTTATAGGCCTACTTACAATTTTCTTTTTTTTAGAATTCTTCTAATCGACTACGTGACAATGAAAACACCTTCCGATTATTTAACACAATGAACAATTGTGCGGAATCTATATACCAAAGAATGTATCCTTACTAATAACCACTGTTAAACTGTCCTTTTGCATATAGTGTATTTATCGCACGGATCAAATTATTTATAGGAGTTAATGCTGTACGTGGCTTCCCAATTAAAGGGGAGAGCCAATGAAAGGGAGCGTAATATTGACGTGACGGAGTGATTAGCTCCGCCGTGATGGCAGAGGTGGTAAGGCTTTTTGATGCTTCGTGTGTGCCGGACTGCCATGCACTAAGCCAACGGAGTGCGGGGGACCGCGCGCGCGCGCGCGTGTGGGGGGGTTCCACTGTTGCAGCTACTAGAGCTGCTCGCGAGAGTTGTTATTTTTCATCAATCAGTTGCAATTTGTCCAAGTGGGGAGGACAGGGCACCCCGAGCCCCTCTGACTCGGGTCAATGAGACAGCGTGGGCAAGGAGAAGAGCAAATTGCGCAAGTTCGCAAACACTGAAGCGAGGGGAGGATTAAAACCAGGCTTTAATGAGAGCAAGGGAAATGCAAAGCAACATAAACAGACCCGGGAGAGAGCTACACGGTGATGGGGAGAAATGGAGAGAGAGGGGGTTGGTAGCTGGTGGAGGCGCTGGGTATACATGTGACAGCGGGAAATATGAAGGACTTTGACAGGTCTTAAACGGTCTGGCGCCAAGGCCTCCGTCTACTGGCTAAATATAGCGGGAGGAGATGATGCAAAGAGATGGGAAGATATGATGAAAAATGAATAGAAATGTACCAGTGTAAAGGAAGAGGGAAAAATACAAATAATTCACTGAGAAATAAACCGTATCGCCCCGTTATTTTCCGTGGCAGCAGGCAAATGGGTAATTTTGTTACTTCACCATTAAATATGAATATGTAGAAATCACATTATATATATATATATATATAGGACACAATAGTGTTACATTTTGATAATACGGACTGTCATTTGATAAAAGACTCGCGCGGCTATGTGTGGGACCCCTAAGTGCAGCCTATGGATTACCCTAAAGATCAGTCCAACAGGCCTTCGTTTTAAAAAGCTGCAGATGTACTTTGATGGAAATGCCCTATGCTCCACCGGTGTGTTGACAAAGCACAAAACAAACCGTCCTAAACGCCCGTCATTCTTCATGCATGGTTTGCACTGCAGGATCGCGCTGTGCTCCGTTTCGTCGAAGTGTCGCGAGCCAGTAGCACTGAACGGGAAAGGCTTCGAGCACGAGCTCCTTTCTAAGTCAACCAAGTGCCGTGATAACACCGCAACACTTCACTGCGCCCTTGCCCATTTAGATAATGTATACACCCAGGACCTACAGAACAAATAAATTGAGCATAATTACAAGACCTTTGTTGATATAATTAGCTGTCCGAGTTTACAGATGGAAAATCATTAACATTCCCCATGTGTCGTTAATCTTTTTCCATTGAAAAATTTAACTTAAGATAGTAAACAAATAGCACGCATATGGATTCAGGTATGTCAGACTTGTGGGGGGAGCATGACACTAGATTTAATTATTATTATTATTATTGTTATTATTATTATTATTATTATTATTATTATTATCATCATTAAAACGTCGGCACTAAGATACTATTAAAAAATAAAGCATTGAATTCCATGCGCCATCTGATTATTTCGAAGAATTTATCGTCATGACCTAGCGAAATATTGATTGTATTAAAGGCACTGAACAATAAACATCTCAAATTTGAACACATTTACTTGCGAATGTTGCACAAATCCATATAAGTATGACCATACGGAAGTCATTGTAGGTAGCGCTTATCGGATTTTAGCAGGTTTTAACCTCAGGTTTTAACGCGCAGTAAAATTTTAAGACACATACATCTTCACAGTAGCATTCATATGTTATTAGAATGTTCTACACCGCCACTTCCAAATAAACAATTAATTAAACTGATTTCATTGGCATGTGAGTAACACGCCACTCGATTCTAAGTAAATTCAGAATAACCCTGCACACCAAAATATCTACGTCTGAGGTACAAAATAGAAATGTACCATTCACACATAGATAAGCAACTTAACGTTTTTAATCCAGTGAGCCTGTGGATAATATGGTCGTGCAAAATGCAAGATACAACGTTTTTTTGTTTGTTTCACGTTATTAGGTATATTATTCTCACCCATTTAACCAATCGATGAGTGCGATCTTATGTTCCTACTGATAAAACAGTGACCTAGCCGACACTTAATAAAAAAAATCTTCAGCTGAGAATAAATTATTAAAGTTATTAATGAAATTGGACAGTAAAATACAGTAAATGATAGCGTCATATTTGATTAGATGTCAGAGTGCTCTCTAACTGTATGGATTCCTGTGGAAAAAATGTTAAATATCTAGCTATTGACTAAGAATCGCTTTTTCATACGTACGATGTATTTATTTCATTAACTTTATCGTCCACAGTGTAAACCTCACCTGAAGCAGGTAAAATGCTCACTAAATTAAATCGAAATGACGGTTTATAAAGCATTATCTCGTCATCACTTAGTACCAGGGGGCCTAGTGCAGGTCAAAAGGCCTGGAGCCAAATTATATGACGTGTCCCAGACACATCAAAAGTAAATTTAAACACAGCAAGTGCCGCTCGTACCGCCGATGTGTTATCATTACCTGATATGCCTTATTCGTTTGTTTTAACCCATGTATTAAAAAATACAAAACAGCTATCATTCAGCCTCTGATTGTCTGATCAATTAAGCCTTCCCAGACCATAACCGTGACATACTCCTGGCGCCAGTTCCTTTCAAAAAAGTAACACCTCACGCGTTCCTAGCATATCTCGTCTTATACTCACCAAACAGGTATACGCAACAAGTGCCTGTCCCTGGAAACGCTCCTTTAAGATCGTGTAGATTCTTCTCCTGCTCCAAGACTCGGAATGAATAAACATCTCATAAGAATTTGTTTCGATTTATGTAAACTCTGAGCGTGTAATACTTCAGTCATTATAAAGCATGTATTAAATAGTTAAACCCGCTGCATAAATCATTATCGCCTGAGCCCGGGGACTCTGCGATAGCAGTAAGGGACGATGTGACTTTGTACTCGTACTTCAAACAACGTTTAGGTTAGTAGCAAATTTTCGACGTGTTTAACTTTAATTCATAAAGAGAAATAAAAAGGCGAGTTGTTGTCTGATTGTACAGCGCTGTCACGAGTTCCTTCCCTCGCTGAGATCATCGGCATTATAAATTCAGACAAAGCGAGCTTTTCTACATTGTCAAGCATTAATGACGATGTAGTTCCATTTCCTTGATATCTTCAATCATAGTCAGTTTTATGTCGCTGGCTAAAGTATATAAATACGTAACTCTTAAATGAAACAAATGCATTCTGGTAAAGGGCGAAGCAATCATAAAACCGGGGTCAGAACAGCAGAGGATAGCGGGGACTATGTACAAGGAGAGGTCCGTAACACTCATAGCTAAACAACAAAGGGCGAGTCGGCCAGGCAGAGGTTAATAGGAAATTTGTGGGCTGTTTGTATTCTGTCAGATTAGTAGTTTTTGTTTCGGTTTAATGTCAAAGTGACAAGATTCTGGTTTCTGAATTCGGCGCCGGCACTTCATAACAAGTCTATGTGGAAGATCAGAGACTATCCGGAGGTCAGCCCAAATGGACTCTTCGGGTGTTTATCAAAGTTCCCGCATTTAGACTGCGGAGGAACATCGCAACGAGGGAACTAACAGCCTTAAAACAGCCGTACACAGTGGTTGCGGAGTGAACGTTGAAGGGGCTGAAACGCGTTGTTGGAGGATTTTCGGCTAAATATGAAGTGACAAGAGACGGTTCTTATTGTGGGACGTCAGCCGACTGGCGCCAAGAGGCTCTTTAACAAACTGAATCCGTGTTAATCAAGAGTCCACGAAAGGATTTCTTAAAGGTACACTCTGCAGTCCCGACATCCTTCCTAAACAGATATACGAATCCCACGGACGGGATGGGAGGTTGTATTCCGGATTGACACATGCCAGGAATATTCCGGAGCAATTATGGACAAGACAACATGACATGGCGATTATAACCCTAACCTCACACAGAGCACATCGCGTGATTCTCCTGGACCGTGTCATATTCTCAATCCTGCTTCTAAAATAAATGCACACAGTTTACCCTTTATTAGTATATGGAGTTTATTATTATTATAAATATGTCGACATATTTCATGGTGTTTAGATATATATGTGTTATTATTCTGCCAATCGGAATGTATAAATGAATTGTTTGTAATACGGATATTTCACAATAAAATTTGCGGTAATTACTTTTGTTTTTTTGAAGCATTTTCTTTCATTAAGTTCTATCGCCGTCATTATTTCACTGACTACGTTTTACGTACTTCTTACGAAAATAGAAAAGTTGCCGTAACCGGGATCGAGCACTCACCCCACATTTCCCACTCGAGTTTTTGTCTTGAAATCTGCTCAGATGTTTTCTTTTCTCCTTGCTTCGACGCAGCATCTGGGTCTGTCTTTGGAATGACCCGAGGCTCAGATAAAAGTGCCAATGTCCGGTTTACTGCCCGCTTGTCCTTCGGAGAGAAGCCGCTCACAGAAGCGCACCGCTTCACTAAATCGATCGGATTTAGTGTAAATTTTAAAAAAAAACAGACCAATATAATCACAATAGGACTTTGGCCATATGTCACTTTATTTTAGCCAAATCAGTATGGGACGCACGAAAATCACAAACAATCGCTTGCTAGTGTCCAAATGCATAAAAATATAATCTTTCTTAATAAATATGTGGTTAAAATAACAGAATAAAATATTTTATTTAAAATATATTTCGTTGTAGGGCACAAGAAATCTCCAATAAAAAAAAAAACATTCGCTAGAAATATATTCAGAATTGCTTCATACATTTTGACTAAATATCACAGTTTACTATTAATGTACATTAAATAAATACAAACCATTTTTTACAACGATCCAAATTAAATATTGAGTCATTTATTAAGGTCATGTTTTAGGGTGTGCGTTTATTGCCCCGTACAAGGGTGCAGAGCACCTCAACAAAATTATTAAGCGCAAGCCGAGCGAGGTGCTCTCTCCACCGGCCGAGGAGAGAAGGCTGACCCGGTGTTTGGCTTGAAGCTGGGGGTGGGATTTCCCGATCTTTTCTGTCATTGGTTAATATTTTATTCTGTTGACATGTTTTCTTACTGCTAATGCTTCCGACACCTTCTAGTCCACCCCCCTCTTCTCGTTCTTGGCCGGAGCTGTCAAAACCACGCCTATAGAGGCTTGCAATTGGTCCAGAAAGCGTAAAATCAGCAATCAAGGGGGCCTGGTTCATTAGTGTTGGGATCGGAGCAGGAAGGACATGTGAGATAGTCACAGTTTTACAGTGAACAAGGCAAGATCTAACCATTTAAGCTCTGCGTCCGTGTAGAATGATTGCTCTCGCCGGCGCATCTCCGTTGCAAGAGTGATTTTATTCTTCTGGAAGCGTGTTCGGGAGGAAAACGGAAACCCCGAATTTGCTTTCAAAGCGCGCATGCAGTCCCTTTGACTGATATTCTTATTATTGGACTTCTCGGAGGCTTCAGCCGCTGGAGTATTAGAAGCAGCAACTCATTTCTCTAACGCCTTTTTTCTCAGAGAAACTTCTCTGTTACGCGTCCCTTACTGTATTTGGCATCGCGATACTTTCGATCTATTCTACTTCTCCTAATTTTAGTAGAATCGCTCAGTAATTTGGAGACGTGGTATTTTCTTTCGGGGATCAACATAACTGCATATGATCATTTCACCTCGATTTTTGGATGCACCGATGAGAGATCCAGTTTTCACAGGGACTGGCATGGCTTATCACCCTTTCCACGCTCACCGGCCGGCCGACTTCCCCATGTCAGCCTTCCTAGCGGCCGCTCAACCTTCTTTCTTCCCGGCGCTCACGCTGCCTCCCGGGGCTCTCACTAAGCCAATCCCGGACCATGCTCTTGCCGGGGCCGCGGAAGCGGGGCTCCACCCGGCACTGAGTCATCATCACCAGGCTGCTCATCTGCGTACTCTTAAGAGCTTGGAGCCGGACGAAGAAGTCGAAGACGACCCAAAAGTCACACTGGAAGCTAAGGATCTGTGGGACCAGTTTCACAAACTTGGGACCGAAATGGTAATCACCAAATCTGGAAGGTAAGGAGAGGTTTTAAATTTTTCTCATTTTTCCGCTGTAATTTTCAAAAAGCATCCCTCGTTGTACTTTTATTACGATAATTATATTTAGTTGTATTAGTCTGTGTATATAAGTTGTCCGTGTCTTTGATCCAGATGTCTACGATGCAGAAAACCCAATATCTGAACATATATAGAAAATTTTTAAATGAAATACAAAAATAGTCAAATACATTTTATTGTTGGATTTTAACTCTTGGAAGAATTTAGCCATAATGGAAAATACTCTATTTTTTTTGCAACATGGTTTATTTAAATTGGCACAGACGTTATTAACTCTCGATTTTGATAGAAGCGAATATAACCGGTTGTCTATTGTATGGAATATAATCTGCAGTGAAGGATTCTTGAGGGGAAAGTTCTTAGATAATCTGTAATTGCTAGAGGCATTTGGATGCTCAAAACCAGATTATTTGGCCATGTTTTCCTGTGGGTATACAGGAAGACTACAAAGATTTTTAAAGGGTGGGAAAAAACGCCAGGAATTTAGTCTACAGAACCAGTATATGGATCAAACTGTGCATTCTGCCATGACAGTTAAGCTTCTGGTTTTTGTAAACAGGTTGTCTCTTTAAAAAGTAGATTGTGATTTAAATGATGGTGCAATGTCATAAATATTCCTCAAAGATTACTCTGTGGGTAGTAGACGCAGGAAGAAGCACGGATGTGTACGTGCATACTTTTATATGCAAATAAAAAGTCGGGCAAATAAATATACATTTGTGGAATGTTTTTCTCAACAGTTAAAATCTTTAAGCATATGTTAATGTACAGACACCAAAATTCGGCATAACGTATTAAGGTTTTTGTTAAAACATAACCTACAAGCCAAAAAAACAAATTTCATTTAAATTTCTTTCACGTGAAAATGTGCTGCGCTTTTAGTCTTACACAGAAAATATAAAGCGAGTAAACACTGTGGTCTGCGGTATCCGTGCCCTGTAGTTAATACGGCTGCTTTATTTCAACAAAATATACCGACATTTAAAATGTTATTGTACAGCAAGAGCGCCTTTTTAGCTGAATTTTCAGCTTTGTGACTATGTGTGTATTCATATACAGAATGCACGGCTCATTCTGTGCTTGTCTCTTTGTAGGAGAATGTTCCCTCCTTTTAAAGTCCGAATAAATGGTCTTGATAAAAAAGCTAAATATATCTTGCTGATGGATATCGTCGCTGCGGACGACTGCCGCTACAAGTTCCATAATTCTCGTTGGATGGTAGCGGGGAAGGCCGACCCCGAGATGCCCAAGCGAATGTATATTCACCCGGACAGTCCGGCTACGGGAGAGCAGTGGATGGCAAAGCCTGTTGCTTTTCATAAACTCAAGCTGACCAACAATATCTCGGACAAGCATGGATTTGTGAGTAGCCTATTCGGCGTAGCGGGCAATTACGAACCTTTGTCTCTACATCATGTACTCCGTTCGTTATGTTACTGCGTTTATAACAGTGGAATCAATAGTGGGAGCGGACCAAGTACCGCATTATGAATCAGATATATTGAGAGATAAACTCACAGAATACGATCACAGTTCGCATCTGGCAGAACCCGTGTTAGTACGTTTGGTTTAGTGGGATGCTATATTTTTCCAGTGCGGGCTAAAAGAACTTAATATAATACCGAGCGGTAAAGTTAAATTCTGTACATTCAAAATATTTATACATTATGCCATATGTATTCTACATCAATCTCACATTATTGATTTATTATTATTATTATTATTATTATTATTAGAATGAATTTTCATGTGTTTGAATTATAAACATTTTCGAGAATGTTGTGCTATAACATTGCATTTTTGTTATAACGTTTAAAAACTTAATATTAGTATTTTAAACGAGTACTCTTGTCACATTAGGTAATGTATATTTTTTTCATTGTTCCCTTCACTGGCCCGAAGATATTAGCTGGTGTGTGGTTTTGCGAAACACCTTGTCAATAAGGTGCTTTTCTCGGGAGCAGAGTGTCTGAGTTTGAGATTAAATAAAGTGGCCGAAATCAGGTCAGAGATATGAGGCGTACTCGGAAGATTCTACAGTAGGATGTCAACTCTCAGATTTTCTACACTGACACAAGGCCCTCGAGTATTCACTGGGTCAGTCAGTGGGATATAATTTGTATTCTTGGCGCGAAAGTAATATGACAGTGTCATTAAAATCAAAAGACGAGCATGCAGCCCTGCACAACATTAAAATCCGCTGAAACCGATGCGCAAACTGGCTGCAAACAAATGCAGTATTTACATGCGAGGCGCGACCATTTGCAGTTTGTTGCAGACAATCTTTTAAAGTATATTGGTTTCAGTGATCAGCTCGCCAAAGTGACATCCTTTCAAATGCCCCCAAAGAATTGTTTATTCACTGGTGTCTGCGTTTATTATCATAAGCGAAACACTATATCTTGAAATTTATTGTATATTGTTTCAGTGCAATCGAAAGCGCGATGTATACGTTGCTAATGGTTATTCCTGGAAAAACGATAACCAAGCTGTTGGTTCAAGAAGTTATATTTGAAATCTCGCATATAAATATACACTTTTGGTTACTTTTTTGTGGAAACGGCATAAATTAATACATTTTAAGAGTATTATATATGTAGGTAATTTGCTGACCAGTAACTAATGGCAGCGTAAAGGAAATATATTTTTGCATTATTAGGCTACCTATGCTATCCATTATATTATATGTTAATAGGCCACTATGATCCGCTTCAATAGCTGAATTGTTGAACACTAGGAACAGCAGAAGTAATAGCAGTGATTGTCGTATACATTTGCATGATTATTGCCAAATGTAAAGTACGTTATTTTCTCTTCTCCCATCAGACTATTCTTAATTCAATGCATAAGTACCAGCCCAGGTTTCACATTGTGAGAGCGAACGACATTCTGAAGCTACCGTACAGTACTTTCCGAACCTACGTGTTCCCGGAGACTGATTTTATTGCGGTCACTGCCTACCAGAATGACAAGGTACGTATCGCATGTAATCAATATCAGACGCTTTTGAACATATATTGCTCCGCCGTCATTTGTGTTTTTTTATTTTAGTTTTTTTAAGGTTACGTAAAACGCTTAAGCAAGTTTCATCGCGAGCTTGTTGGTCAGCTGACCCGCCAGGCGGTGTTCCTGGGTTTCACTGCCAAGGGAACATTCTGTTTTATTTACATTTTTTGAGTTTGCCGGTGTCGTTTCAGAACTTATTCCGCTGTAAAGAATACTTTGTCTTACCTAGAACTTGATATATTTCCTCGACTGGACGTTTAAATGCTTTTAGGGGTGACATATTTCATAATGGGGGGATGTGGTGATTTTCATTGAGTATAAATCCTGTGACTACAAACTAATAAACTTAAACACTTGTAAAATATAATTCCTGTCAAAGTTCAAGAATAGAGCTTTTTGTTGTTTCAGTGACAAAAGGAAAATGTCTGTGTATTAAGTTTCAAAGGGGCGCATCTCAACGTAATGTCAAACACAATAGCTGAAGGGAAAAAGACTCTATTGGTCTATCTGTGCGTATTGTCACAACTATTATCAAACATAATGTGCATACTTTGAGTATTGACCATACCTCGATTTTCATGCACGTTCATTAGGCAAGTAATTGTGGTAGCATTATCAGTCTTGTTACGCAATGCCACTTTACTTGGTGCAGGTGATATTTACTAGATTTAGCTAATATGTAGATAATTCCTATATTAGTGTGGTAGTATTTATTTTTGTTCCACCTCTAATTCTCTCCCATTCACCGCCACCCCTCCCTGCTGATGCTAATTGGCGCCCGTGTCCGAGGGGCCTGGTGGGCCTGTTGGTGTCGTAAAGTTTATGGCAGAGAGTCACAATCGATTAGAAGGCACTCGGGCCTGCCAGAATGTCCGCGAGCTATACGCACTGCACAATCAGAGCGTGTCAGTTCCTGAGCGCGTGGCAAATGCGCGCGACTAAGTAGTCAGTTCATAGATTCCTTAATTCTGCACGCGCGGAGGAAAGATGTGAGCACGCTGAATGCGACGAACAAGTTTAATGAAATCCATATCGGGCACAATTGTATTATGTGTACTGGTTTTAAACACGGAATGTTTAAACGTTGCATCTTTATCAGGTATAATGACGAGCGGCTCACGAAAAGCTGGTTGTATCATTCAAAGTGTCTTAAAGCGCATAATTAAAAATTGATAGGTCTTAGGTCAGTCTAATCTCCACTCATTTCTACTACTCTGCTTTCTCTCTCTCCCTCCATTTCTTCCTGAAGAGAATAGAGATAGAACCAACGCAGCAATGTTTAGTCTCTGAATTTCCTCCTGGGGGCGATGAAAATAACTTCCCATCATTAAGAATCCATTAATAATGCAAAAGGTGCCGTGGAATAATTTGTAATGAAACACTGAGTGTGTTAACGGGGTACACTATGTGCGCTAGAATAACGCAAATAATGATGTTCACATGACCCTGGCACGGGTCACGAGGCGACACATGCTGACAAAGCGCGCTCTCAGTCGAAAACTTAATGAAACGAAACATTCACCAACATAATGGCTATTGCTTACTGGAGATGTCGTCCTTAAATAAATAAAATATAGGCGTTTATCGCGGCATTTGCAACAAAAAACAAGTGACGTGCTGCTTTTTTCGAACAGATTAAAATGAATTCTGCTTGAGAATCGAAACATATTTTAATGGTAACGTAATTTCTGCTCATTTTCTCTAGATCACACAACTGAAAATTGATAATAATCCTTTTGCCAAAGGATTCAGAGACACGGGAAATGGACGCCGGGAAAAGAGGTAAAGCGGCCATTGTATAGTTTTCGTGGCATTATAAAAAATAAGAAAACAGTATTCCATGAAGTCAGTTTGGGGGTATTAAAATATAATTCATCTCGTATTTCGACACGTCTTTAAATAATTGTTTTAAAATATCTTTTTTTGTTACAGGAAGCAACTAACGCTGCCTTCCCTACGTATGTACGACGATCAGTGCAAGGTGGACAGAGATGCCGGAGACTCGGATGCCTCCTCCAGCGAGCCCACGGCTGGACGGGATGCTGTGCACTCGCCACTTGGACCCGTGTCCAGCCCCCTTCGCTTCAGCCGAGCCAGCCGAGGTATCTATGACCCACACAAAGTACAGTTCCAAATCATTATTGGGTCTCGGCCATCATTTTGTTTCATATCCAGCTTTTTTTTATTATTCAGAACGACAGGTGCATATTTCACTTGAGCCATTAAGTAGCCTACATTTCCCGGTGGTACGACATTTGTGCCACTTGTGCGTCAAAAAGATTTTCTTCTGGGGAAAAAAAACATGGAAAATTTAGCTAGTACCCTAGTACTGCTAACAAATACATAAAAGTATTCATGCATACGACTGAAAGTATGCTTGTATCACAAGATTCAAAAGAAAGCAAATTCAAATATGACACAAGTAGTTCAAAGCATAGCAGCGTAGCTATAAACTAATGTAGTCTCCACATTCTCCGTATCAGGTTGCGTACCTAACCGCTTGTAAACTATTGTATTACAAAGTCATTTATGCAGTGCCGCGGAATTATTAAAAGAATCCGATTGGATTTTTTTTTAAAGAACAGTCCAAGAATGGAAACTGCTAGGCCTTTGATTTATACAACAGCGCTGCGGGAGCGGAAGTGCTTCTTTAATAAGATGTGAGGCGTACAGGTAAATAGTAGACGCATAGGCTATAATAGCCTTAGATAAGCGGTTCTGTCTTGACAGCTGTAGCGCGCAGAAAGCTTTCGGCCATTCATAAAAAACATTTTAAGCTTCATATGATCCCTCTACGTATTAGCCATCAGGAGGAGGGAACTGATGAGCCTAGTCGCAAATAAATAATGATATAGACCTACAATCTGTTTTTTTGTTATGTTAGCGTCAACTAGACCTATATATAAAATATTTACATTTAAAATTACGCGGTTGTGTTATTCAGCTTGTATACGCTACATAAATCTGAGATTCGCCTAAACTATAAATCGAATATTTAACCGCACATAACAGCTTTCCCTAATTGGCGAAGTTACGTAGTCACCCACATTAAATAAAGAGTTAGTTCTCTATATGTGCTAATTCTCCCGAGTATACCGCTGGCTGACACGTAGGAAGGAACTGGTTACAAAAAGGCACGCTAACAGTAAATCATGACTGCCCACTTAAAATAATCGGTCTCCCGGTTTTTATGTGTGCGTGTGATTTAGCATTTTTATCCACTACTTTGTATTCAGCTCGATGATTTTTTTCGCAGTTATAATTGTTTATATTATGCGTTTCAATGATTGATATGACTATAGTCTTTAGTTACCAATGATGCCTTGCAGAAAGTATGCATTTGTATATAATTTGCTTTTCTATTTTCGCCAGACGAGAAAGCCCTCACAGACAGTGAACAGGAACTTGACCAACAAGATGAGCGTTGCGCTGGGGCTAGCAGCCCCGGTCCTGAGCCGCCATCCCCTTTCAGCCCCGCATGTGAGGAGAGGGTGAAAGAGAGGCCTAGTCCAGACAAGAAGGACGAGTACCCCGAATCAAGGAAGCAGAACGACTCCGTATTCAGTATCAGAAACCATGAAAAAGACAAGTCGGAGAGCAGGCACCGGAAAGAAGCGGAATCTTCCAAGAAAGAAGGAGACTGTAGCAATTTGGGAGGGGGCAAAGATAGCTTTTCTCCCCTGATGGTACAAACGGAGAGTCCCTCACACTTCAGCGCGGGCCATTTGCAGAGCCTGGCGCTCTCGGGGTTGCACAGTCAGCAATTTTTTAACCCTTTGAGCACCGGACAGCCTCTGTTTATCCACCCCGGACAGTTCGCGATGGCCCCCGGCGCGTTCTCTGCCATGGGAATGGGGCATCTATTAGCCTCTGTATCCGGAGCAAGCGGCTTGGACAACGGAAGTCTGTCTGGCCAGGGGTCGGCGAGCACCCCAAATCCATTCCCCTTCCATCTTTCACAGCACATGCTTGCCTCTCAGGTAAACGGACGCTTTATTCTCTCTGCATATTGTCTGGTTGATTTAAATCTGTGCAGCCCTAGTTTAACAATATAAATAATCAATAAAAAGAAAAAAGAAATGCACGCACCATATACTACGACTTAAAGTAACAGGTTGCATTATGGTAGCAGTTAACGCTTTTCTAAGGATTTGACACTTTTTTCCTTTCCTGACTTGAATATATATGGTAGTATTATATCATGGGATGTTCCCTGACGTAAAGAACACAGACCGAACGACCTAGTTGAAAAACAGCAAAGCGTTTTCTTTTTTGGCTACTGAGCCAAAGCCTTTTATTTTTAGAAGCTGATTTATTAGCGCATGAGCCAAACACCATTTACCGTTGTGTTGAAATAGACGTGAAGATATTTTTTTCGAATTCATTTGTTTGTAAATGTTCGGGAATTTTTGCACTGAAAATAATTTAGTTTATAAGAGTTAATGATTATTCTTCAGGAGGAATTAGTCAGTAACTAACATTCAGCCCCTTGTCCCTTGGTTAATAAGCAGTAGTTATAAGGGTTAAAATTGTATTTTCGATTGCGCATACACACATACATATCAGTTCATGTAAATATTTGACCAGCGTTAATTAAAGCTTTAAGAGAATATCTTTTTACACCTTATCGAGTGAAATATTGACCGCCTTAAACCAATAACCGTGTCTAAAGACTGTCTGCGTGCGCGTGACAGGTGAGACGATCAGCAGTCCTCTCAGCACGTGCTAACTTGTTCATGCTCTGCGGAAATATGCGTGAATGAGTCCGACCGATCCCTGTTATGGAGCGCATATATGCTCCAGTAGTTATTGTTCTACTCAACTTTTGTTTTGAAAATTTTAGTCCTTAACATATTTTTTGAAACTCGTTGCAGGGTATTCCGATGCCGACCTTTGGCGGCTTGTTCCCGTATCCGTACACCTACATGGCAGCAGCGGCTGCAGCGGCATCTGCGCTCCCCACTAGCACCGCTGCTACGTCACTCTCCAGGAACCCATTCCTCAGCAGCTCCCGACCCAGGCTGCGATTCAATCCCTACCAGATTCCGGTGTCTATTCCCCAAAGCACAAATCTGCTCACCACCGGATTGCCAAGCAGTCTAAACCAAGGATCCGAGTCCTCAAAATCTGGCAGCAGAGAGGCAAGCCCCGTCCCCGAGCACCACAACCACAAGGCCGGGCCAAGCCAGCGAACCGGGTCTCCTAAGTCATCGTTGAAGGAATCCATCAATGAACTGCAGAACATTCAGAGACTGGTCAGCGGCTTGGAAAACCAGAGGGAAACTTCCCCGTCCAGAGATTCCCCAAAGTGATAAATGGGATTCTCAGATCCTATCCGTGACTTGGCTTGAAATACAGAGGTCAATAGGAACTGATTTTGTACAGCACATTACAGCGCATAACATTTTCGCTTGGATAATTGGAATGCCCGACAGGAGTCACTATAGACGGTTTTAAAGGGGTACGCTTTCGAGAAGGTAAAACAAAAAGCATCGCAATATTCTTCAAATGGACAACCAAAAGGACGTATCGGGCTCCTAGTAACCGTGATGGTTTTTAGTGGCTAAAACTTGAACCGATAGTAACGTGTGATTTCAATGAGACCTGTAAAAAAAAGACTTAAAAATTAATGGAAAACAACCAACTATGTTGCTGTCAAGGGAGTCGACAGAAGTGACAACGTCAGTGTATTAAATACTAGATATTAGACATTCTTCAGGGTAATAATGCGTTTTTCATGATGCAATGCGTGAATGAGTATGTATGTTCATTTGGTCCCCTGACGCACCGGAAATCTACGGGGGCAGTATGCCTGGGGGGGCGGGGAGACTAAAAATGAAGTGAGCTACATCCAAAAAGTAAAAGTGTATTTCAAAAGGGATGGAAAGGCGTCAGCGTTCCGTCATGAAGGGTTTCCTTAGCTGTGGCAGAGATCGCTTTTAATAAATGACAGACAGGTTTATCTGAACTATTTATGTAATTAGAAGAAAAATGATTCTGTAAATAAGCTATGAGGATCCCAAAATAAGAAAATTGGTATTAATTTATTCAAAGCTGTACATTGGCGTGTATATAATATTTAGAGTTTAACTCATTCCTTTCCCCCATTTTACATGAACATATATTGTAAATTAAAACTATTTAGCGCTTGTTGGTTTGAAACAGAAAATGTTTTTATCTGTGATGCATTGCTGTTTATCCTGCCTGTGACACGTGAAGGAGACGTGCGTGCCATCTTTGCATCGCTGCAATCGCTGACTACACTAATCATAATGAAGAGAGCTCCTGAATTATCACTACCTGGTAATAAACAACGGGACATGCAAAGGTAGGAAAACCTCAGGTTTTTTCACTCCAGCACAGAAGAGATTTATTACATTCCTCTTCAAAATGGGCGCTATGTATTTAAATTGAAAGCGTATCTCGTTATGCTGGTTATTCGGGTAAATTCAAATGTTTCTTTTTTGTTGAATTCTCTCACAATTTCAATAAAAAATTAATGTGTTAAACGATTGCTTTGTATTATTCAAAGGTTAATATAAATCTAGGGGGAAAATCTGCATGTTCTAATGTATATGAAAAGTTTTGAGTTACTGCCCGCGCGTTAGATTACCATTCAGTAGGGCATACAGCGCCCCCTGCAGTCAAAACGCCTGTCGTCCGCTGATCATTCTTCGAAATAATAATCACGATTTCAGTTATGGAAATATACCGGTATAATTTCTTGTCATGTATTCTGATATGGCGTGATATGGAGTCTGTATTTTCTAAAGAAAAAAAACGAGAGTGCCATGATTCAACGGAATATAAGCAACATGCAGGCTAAGTTAAAGACTGAATTGGAAGTCTAGAATCAGATATAGAACAGTTTGGATGAATACACGATTAATAAAGTAAAATGGACATTAGCAGGTACGGCTATACAATGAGTTTTTTTTAGTACAGAAACTGACAATACGGTAGTATAGAATATTAACCTTAATGTAAACGGTATATTTTGAGTTCGTTTAATTAAGAAAAATGCCATTTTAACAGTCGAATTGTACAAAAATTATTCCCTCTGGGGATCTGTAGGGTAAAGGGGAAGCGCATACGAACCAAAAGCTGTTGGCTACTTAAGCTGTCACTGGTATTCTGATCTATGGAATTATTCGTTAAAATGGTTAAAACCACGACAAGCAACACGTGTAAGAAAAATATTGTTCTTGAAAATACCAATAAAGAAAAACAGGCAGCGTATTATTTAAAGCCAGGAATTTAATTCATGTAATCCACACACACACACACACACGCACCTGTTGCTATATGTAATTATCAAATATGTATTTACATTTCTTCCAGTAGCATAAGTTTACGTTGTAGGATTAAATGCTGTCTATTATTATAAGTTCATATCTGAAACACAGAACACGGGCAATAATTTAAATCGACAAATGTATTATTTTAAAATTATACTAAATAAATTTAGTCCTGCACACAATCGTCCAGAAAATGGAAGAACATTATCGTTAGGATACTGTACGTGCAGAAAGCCGGGTTTCCTATTTTGGTCCGCTTACTGTTTTTATCTGAGCTTCCTATTCGCTGCAGTTCGGTATTGTTCCTTTTTGGAAATATATATAGCAATAGAATAGTAGTTTTGGTATTTATAGTTGCGTTATGTTTAATACGGAAGTTCTGCTGCCTCCCTTTCAAACTCTTTCAATAACACATTTCCCTTACACACTGTGCGGCACTTGTTTAATTTAACTGTGTGAGAATCACTGGTGAAAAAAAGAATAGATCTTACGTTTAAGGAGTGCGGAATATCCTCTACTGAAACTTGTCAAATATTACTGTTTGCCGACATTCCAGAAAAAAATAAAGTTGTGTTGTGACGGGTAATTGCACTACATCTAACGAAATTCGATACAATTAATTAAAAAAACGTACCAGACGGGTCAATTTCCGAATGGGAGTATATTATAATGGGACTTTTAGGATATTTGAACCTCAGAGTAGAAGCGGATTAAAATATCTTTTTTGTGTGTGTAACTTCCATCCGCGCCTGAATTTAAAGTTTGCTCTAGGCAAACAGTGGCAGATATTGGCTGGAATCCTTCGACTGGCATTTGCCGTTTAGTAAATTTATGCGGTCTACAAGAGTAGGCCGATACCGTTTGTGACTACGGGCTGAAATAACAACAAAAATCAGTTAAAATATCAAATATGTTGTGTGCCGTTGTAAAAAGAACCTACAGTAAGTTTGGCAATGAAAAGTAGTCCAGTGAAGGGACTGAAAGTTGGCTACTTTAAAAAAAGTTTTCACAGTTTAGAATAGGCCAACTAATTATAGGCTACTAATTAATAACTATTGACTTAAAATCGGCGCAATAGATCAACACAATATGATATATTAATAAATACCTATAGTTAAATAGAAATCATAAGATACTGTCTAAAAATGTATGAACAAATTGTGTGGCCCGCGTGTTTTACAGTATAAACGATGGCATGATCCGTGTGCGTCTCGCGGTGTTTGCGTGCATGCGCGCGCTCGTGCGTGTATGTTCATGGGGAGAAGGACGATGGGGTTAAGGGCGATGCGGAGGGTGGGGGGGGCAATAAACACGTATCATAGTGAAAGGGTTAAGGGCTGCGTCGGGGAAGCTGGGGAGGATGGGCGCTCGGACGCCTAGTCTCTCTGGCAGTAGACAGTCTTTTGTCCAGGAACCGGCGCCTGTCGCCTGCCTGCCGGCCACACAACCTCCCCACACCCGCTCACAAAGGCTAAGGCAGATCCCGGGAGCTGCAGCTCCTAATTAGAGAGCCCCTTTCTTGTTTCTTTTCTTTTCTTCCTCCTGCGATAATCACGAAACTCTCGGTTTATTAAGGGGCCATTGTTACACTCTGTTATCTCCAATTAACAGAGAGAGCCGCGCGGCCTCGCACTCTGGCAAAGAAAAAAACCTGTCTAAAACAATCAGTCAATGACTGATCAATAGGCTCCAATGGCTACCTCATAGACAACAACTAACGATTAATAATTGCACGGGGTAAAGGGGGCAAGTCGGCTTAGTTTCTTATTGTTAAGAGGCAGAGTTAGTTTTGTTGCAACAATTTTGATTATGTTACATGTATTAGGCGCCATCACGCTATAACGTCACGCGACTGATTAGTACGATGTATTTAACACTTTCGACAGTCTGATATTATCAGACTTATGAAAACAAATAAATAAGATGATATGGGGAAATGATAGCTTTCTTAACTGACACCTCTGTGACAATGGAATGCCGGGTGGAAACGATTTATGAAAAATTTACCCGAAGTTAATCAATCACCTCATTATCACAGAAGGTTGGAACTATTAGGATGTATCGGCGAATTTAAGTAGTACGTTAATAAAACATTATCCGACTTGGTACTGTTAATTACTTTCTTGCTAGTTAAAAATAAATTTTAAAAAAGTAAAATGTACCAGTCTCTATCATTGGGGCCAATTTAATGTGCTCTAAATCAATGAAAAAAGCCAAAAGACCAAGCTAGCCTGATCGAAATATTTCACCACGACTAAAGACATAACCATGACGAAAGAATGGCTTAGCTTTAAAACACCGAGCTGTCAGTCATCACCGAGAAGTAACAGCTCAAACAGCGGCCATCTGCTAACAGAAGTCCGACGGCAGACGCACTTATCTCGGCCCGCCCCCTCAAAAAAAAAGAAAGAAAAAACACCAGGAACCTTGAATTGGGTGAGAATATAGACAAGCCGCACTGGGCTGGAGACAGATCTCCTGACAGAGATAAGCGGCCAAGGAAGCGGATCCAAATATAGACCCTTGGCCGGTCCTAAAGAACTGATCGCGCTGGTGGAATCCGACAGACACGATCGCTTTCCGGTGACCAATAATATAGGATCTTCATCATACGCATCTGGATTACTAGCCTGTCCATTTGTATTTAATTTTACATTTTATTTGAATTTGATTATGACATACGTAACTAATAAACAAATATACATTACATTACAACTAGCAATGTACGTGTTTTTCATGCAAAACACATTTAAATTAGTCACAATTAAAATTTTGAAATCCACAATAGCCTCATTTAATTTGGAAGTATCTTTTTTCGCAATATTGCCACAAAGTAAAGTGTTTGGTCCACATATACAGGATGGAATTCCAGTTTCTTTTGCTGAAGCCAGGGCAGGACACGTCAATAGATGTCTATTTACACACCAAAACAATGTCGCCCAGGGTGAATTAATAATCCTGGGTCGTCGAAAAACGCGAAACAGTTACGTTGCATACTCCAAAGTTTGTTCATACTTAGCATTTTTGAAAGAGTTTGATTTTTAGCCAGAACGCGTGACTGGCATTAACAGATTGTAATGTCAACCGAGACAATGAGCCTCAAAGCGGAGAATCATCGCCCCCTATTGGAGACACAAATACATAACCACATCAGTGTCGTCACCGTGAGTGCCTTGTCAGTCACTGCCGTTTAACTATTGTCACTTATATTAATATGTGATTTACCGCTGCCATGGTGATCAAGACGTCAAGAAACTCTCCATAAAATAAAAATCTGTAAGCGATTTAAAATGTCGATACAGCTGCTTTTGCATTTTTGATTGATATTACAACAAGTTATAACTGTTATGACTATATTAGCGAACCTTGATACAACCCAAGTTAAATGTTATGTGACAGTCAGTAAGTTCTGAAGGTGTCAGGTCACGTGTTTGTCTCTTAAACCAAAAAGAATCGTGTTCAATGACCATGAGCTACCACAAGATGTCACAATAACTCCCTAAAGTAAAAAGCAGTCAAATAAGTGCACGCATTTGTATATATGTAACCTATTATACACACATAGGATAACCAATACAAACGTATATTTCTGTCTAATGCCAGGTAATATACTGAGGCCTATCAGGTCATGCATCAATAAAGGAATATTCTTAGCACATATTGATATATGAAAACAATATTATATTGATATATACAGAAATGAATATATTGTTACGTTATTCATATTATAATCACATATAAAAGAAAAATGAATGATTATTGTTTTCTTTATGGGGTGGTGCAGTGGTTAGCACTGCTGCCTCACACCCCTGGGACCAGGGTTCAAGTCTCCGTCCTGGTTCTAAGCGTGTGGTGTCTGTGTGTTTTGCTCATGTCTCTGTGGGCTTCTCACTGGGTTCTGCAGTTTCCCCTTTTAGTAGAAAAACATGGATTTTATTAATAGTGGATTGAAGGTACCAAATTATCCACAGGTGCGTGTGCCTGGGTTGTTCCCTGCCTTGTGCCCTGTGGTGGGTTGGCGCCCTCCCCCCCATCCTGGATTATGCCTTGTGCCCATAGCTTCTGGGATCGGCTCTGGACCCCCGCGACCCTGAACAGGGCAAGCAGGTACATCTGGATAGATGCTTTTTTTTCAAGACATTCACACGCGGATTTAGCATACTGATAAATAAGAAAGCATCATTAAAGCATTATTAAAAATACGTGTAATTTGTCAAAACATGTGGATGCTGTCAAACTGCTTCCCAAAAATTCATATTGCTGCTATGATAAGTCTATGACCACTCGCCTGTACTACAAAGCGGGGTAACTGTCTTATTGGGGTAACTTGTCGGATTTAAGTTACCACAGTTTAAAAGGACTTCATATTCGTTCCCTTCCTTTTTCCCCAGACTACGTTAAATCCGACAAGTTACCTTGATAAGCCAGTAACCCTGCTTCATAGTACAGGCCACAGGTGATAAACAAAGCCTGAGTTGGTGCAAAACAGATTCAGATCAAAGCTGGAGTATATAAATGCTGGAATATAAATAAACAGAAATACAGCTACAATATCTATACAATACTTACTGTATAATAAAACCAATATCCAAATTGGTTTCGAGTTTAGTTACTCTTGACAGTTCAATTACATTTTTATGACCACTAATTCACTTCAGCTGACAATTCTATGAGTAGATCCATACTCAGCCAAAACATTTCTGAAAAGAGATTCCAAAAACGAATAAAATTAATGCACGTAAAACATCACCAAAATAGTCTTGCTAATCCCGAAATATGCAACATCCAATAAAGTGGCATTTTACAAGCAGCATTGATCTGACCATTAGCCTTGGCTGCCGGAGGTAATGTAGTGCCAGGGAGCAATTCTATTGGCCAGTTAAGTAGATCTCAACCACCAATCAGTAATCACTAATGGACATGTTTGGACCAAAATACAATTGAATCTGGATTCTGCGATTGTGTCCTCCTACTTGATAAATTACATCATTGGGGGAACCCCATTGTTTTGCTGTTAGAATCTGGCCCTCAGGGACAAAGAGTTTTACAGCCTGATCTAAAATATAGATTGAGAGAAAAACATACTGAGAATGAGGACAATCCTTGAGAGAAAAGCTTCTGAGCATGAGTGTGTTGTGGGCGATTCAACATTGATTAAGATGAGACACATCAGCTAGACAAAGGGCTGCCTGACACACTAACTCCGTGTTTCCCAATCCGCTCCCCGTTTTTGCTTCCTCCAAGCTGCCAGCCAGACAGTCTACATTTTTGTAAGGGAGCAAAACCGTGGACAGAGGTCCCACTAACTCCTTTTCCTGCTCTTAGAGCCAGACCACACAGACGCTTGGTGGCACGTTCATGTGGAGCATGAGCACCTCTGGAGACAACGGAGACATCCATCCAAATATCGAGCATGCCCACCCGGGCCCTCCTCAGCCCCCGTCGCGGCAGATGGAAACAAAGCTGAGAGTAATTTATGAACCTCTTCACAATTCCTTCAACAACAGCAGAGAAACAGGTTTCAGCGAAAAAAAAAGGATAGATCCCAGCATGTCATTTGGCAGTCAGCGTGAGTCTTAATTCCGCAAAATAGGATGTAAATGATCTTAAAAGCTCTATCCATTTGCACCAAATTCCAATACATCTAAGTGCTCACGGCAACTGAAATTAATCTGCTTTGTGCCAAGGTGCAAAAGACTCAAAGAAGTCTGTCTTCTAATCTAACAGCCTGTAAACGTTAAGGAGTAAATAGCAGAAGGCAGCTTAGGCGTGAGTGATATTAATGCTTGACCCCAGAGAAATCATTTGCTCCCAGCCCTCATCCCTGCGCCCCCTGCACCCCCCCCTTGCTGACATGGAGATGAACACTAGAGATTAACAAAGACTAACAGTCCCTGTCATGATGGACGGACCTCTGGGCCTTAGAGAGATAGGAGACTAAACTAGCTGGTCCTTCTAAAAACATACAATCCTCTCACACGTTCCTGGGTTCAGTCAGTGTGCGAATGCCGCACAGACCAACTCGCGCACAAAATCCGCCACTCTTTTGTTTTATCACACCCACCGCGGATGCCTTCCGCCACACTACCACAACCTGCTTTACCCGAATTCACGTGTTCTTTTATTTACTTTACTGCCAGAGAAATGCAGACCCACACAGGTGAGACTATAGGCCGGAGTTAAATGAACAGGAGGTCAGCAAGCTGGAGACGGAGCAGCGAAACTTTTATTCCACCCGGCCAGGAGGGAAGCAATTGTTTGCAGCGTCAATCACTTTAAAAGTCATGTGACAGCATGCTGTTGTTGAGCCTCTTGTGTTTCAGGAAGGTCCCGGGCCTATCAGGGGCCAAGATGTCCACAGCACATTTCTGGGATGTGATGTAGGTCGGCTCAGCGATGTCCGTCCTGTGTCACATGACGAGTTGCTCTGGCGCCCCTCACGTTTTGTTTAAAAGCATACTGAGACGAAGCCAAAGCTATACTGCAAGTTCAACACAGAGGATGAATCACTTCGAGAGTCAAAATGAGAAGAGATTTTGGGGTTGGGGGTAGTGTTGACTATTGTGAGACCAAAGAGCATGATGGGATATCAGTATCAACCAGTGTATTATGAAATTAATGACATCAGTGTTTGTCATCAATAATGTAAATATCTTACAAACAAAATTGTTTTTTTAATAGCTTTGCAGCTCAACAAGTAGCACATTGTTCTAATAGTACAAAGGTCATAGGTTTAAATCCCAGGGAGTGCACATAAATTATAACCTTCCCTCTACTGTAAGTCACTTTGGATTAAAGTATAAGCTAAATGTAAAATTAAGACCAATTTAGAAAGAGAGAACTTCCTGCCTTGGGATCTTTGACAGCAGATGTTGCATAAATTAAAACAGCACATAATGCTATTTCATGCTATTACTACCTGAGAAATGCCGCAGAACTGAGACGCTGCCCACAACTAAGCATTGAAGCACAATGCTAAATTGAATATCCATTACCCACTATAATGTATCCTTGCTTTTGAGTGCCAGTGATTACCTAATTTGCACTTTAAAAGCGCCGGATATGTATGTATATACTGATGTGAGGATGTGACACAATCTGGCAGATTAGTTTTGCTTGAATTTTTAGCACTTTGCTGTGAACCACAATTGTTTTGATCCCTGAAAATGACGGCTTGACTGAATCGACTGAAGCTACCTTCAAGAACCTAAAACCCAGCGGTGCTTTTTAGTTTTAACCCATACAGTACTATTCTGATGCTAAAACTACTAATACTACTATCACTAATTATGCTACTAATACTACCTATCAATGCATCCATGCCTCATCCACTCATTGTCTGATGCTTATCCGGGTCTGGATGCCAGGCATGCAAGCATGTGACAGGAAGCTTTATGATCGATCATTCCAGAGAATTTCAAGATAGGGCAAAATATAGAATGATAAAACATTTTTTTTAATTTAATGGGAAATAAAATGGGAGGAGGGAAAAATATAGCATATTTTAAAAGTAACGTATGCTGTTATTACAGCAAACGGATAATTTAACAGCAGTCTCTTGTGTTTGGATTTTATCCCTTTTTATTGAATATGTAAGGTATGTCATAAACACTTTAAGAAATTGGAAAACAATAAATTTTATAAATAAGATTAAAGGTCTAAGTAATAAAAAAGGTCCTATTTATAAATTCGACTTTGTGTAAGTTTCTAGCCAATTCTGCTGACTATACTCAGTCCCATGCACGTCTTCCAGTATCAGTGGGCCAACAGAGTCAAACATAAACCTTCCATTTTGCCCAAATAAGGAATAGCTAAAGGTGTGCACCCAAACAAATGTAGTTTTAAAAATCCATCCAATATTCTGAAAAAAAAGTCAATAGGATGCTCGTCATTCAAAACAAGTTGCCTGCAAGTGGCCCCCCAATACAGGTAGCGCTACAGCCGACTCCGAGGCGATTGTCATACCATCAGGCAAGAGGGCAAATTTAACGTCAAGCCTTCACTGGTGTTGTAATGAAAAGACAGATGTCAGAATTCAGTGCGAGTTCACAGAAATGGTCGATAGGACTTGTTTCATGCAGAGTTAATCCCATAATAAAAATCCAAATGTTAACTTCGTGCAGGCCTACAATAGGAGTGAGTGTGTGATATCATTCTCCTAACAACATTCTCAAACCCTATGCTTGGGCAGCCTCTCTGTACCCACAATGCTCTGCTGGCACCGGGGGCGGGGTAGTAAAATAACACCGGTGGATGCCATGTCAGGCTACGCTCGCTGTGAGAAATTTGGGTGAACTTTCGATGGGGCACCGTGATCCTCTGGTTAACACACGTGCTCAGGTGGCGCCCCAGTACGAACAGACTAGTGGGACGCGCAAGTAAAAGCAGCGGATGGAGCATCAGAGCCGGACGATTCGCTCGGTGTCATTAAAACTAGAGTTTCGAAGAACGGTGATCAGGCGGGTTAAAGGAGAAGTAGCCGACGGTCCGGCAGACACAAATATCTCCTGTTCATTCACGTAAGAATCCCTTTCCCCATCCTCTCCCAATTACACAGGACAATGTTTTGGTAACGAAAGAATATCCACCCTCTCACCACCGTAAATCACCTATAGGAAACGTGACGTGTAGTGGCCCAGTTACCCTCTGCTTGGCTACCAGGACTGGGCGAAGCCCCCACATGCTATGCCATCTGCTCGTTATACTAACAGTGCGGAGTTGGTCTGTATTTATAATCGTACGTTTATATTTATATACGTCTTTGAAACTAGAAGATTTGTGCCCGCAGAGAGTCAAAATATTTGTTAGATTCCTAGACATTTGTTTCCCCGACACTTTGAACCGGCTTTAGTTTGATCTCTTCAAAAAACCGATTTATTTCAAACGCTGTTAGTTAATTGTACCTTCCACGCCTGGGCGGCAAATCCTTATTAACTTGCAACCAATATGACCGAATACCAGCATTCCTTTAAAACTAACGAATTCAGGCAAATGTTCTCTATATTTAAGATTATGAACTAATTTTGTTATGCGAAAAAACTGTAATAACTGTGGTAATATCTAATATTATACTTAAGCTCGTTTATTACTGCAAAATAATGTAAAACTATATTTGCGAATGCGGATTAACCACAAAGATGATAAAACACTACAGCTTTCACGGTAATTTTTTCCCTAAGGTGATTCCCCATAACCGCGGTTATCACACATGCGCATCCTACTAATAAGGGATAAACAATTAATTATTAGGCCGAAAAGTCAAACCAATAATTGTCCAGATGATAAAGTAAACCTTTTAATAAATTCAAGATTAGTTTACCTCAGTCTAACTTTTAGCTAATAAAAAGTAGCCTACGGAGATTAAAGTGATTAAAAATTAGTCTGATCTGATAATCTTTTAAAATATGGATATAGGTTACTTGGTACAATAAATATATTATGAATTATTGTACGGTTATTTGTATTATTTGTATATGAAATCCGAATGAAGAAAAAAACAATATATAAAGTTATAAAATAAAGTTACCATTAATGATTCGAGAAGGCAAAGAATTGACTTCTACATTAACGGTAAGCCGTCGAGTGATTTGAGCGCAATTCTGTATCCTGGATCTCCGTGTCCGGCGAGGGTCTTTCAAAAAATGATGTTCAAACTGTGGTCACTGTTATTCTCTGATAGAATAAATCACGTCACGTCACAATGTCTTTCGAATATCCAGCTATGAAAAGAAATTACAAGAGGGAGATACAAATATTAAGGGAATCACCAGATTAAATAAAAATATTTAAAACAGGAGCTATAGCACAATTAAGGCTGAGTTACAGGGATAGGTAATAAATACTATGCAACAAAATGTCAATTGCTAAATATAGTGGCTAAGTATTCGATAACATTTCTCCTTTACTAAAAGTAAATACGTCAGTTGTAATCTCGTTAAAGGTAGGCTATCGGGCGACAGTTTTGCGCGGTTATTGAGTTCTTAGTTCCTATTTTTGTTGTTTTACTCGTACTAGATTAACAACACAGTAAAGGTAAATGTGTTAAATTATTTGTCATACATTGGTCATAAAATAACTGCCATTCCAATATGATTTAAACTGCAGCATTAACTTAACAAAAATGAAAGTTTCTTAATAACGGCAGTGCTGATTAAAATATTTTATAAAATAAGAATTTGGTGAACAAACGTAAAATAAACACATTAAATTTTTGTTTTTAAAGTTTTGGGAAAATACTTGTTAAATTGTTAATTTATTAAGAGAACGCACGGATACAACTAGAAAAGACTATTAAATTCAAAATAAATATGTGGAATGTACACACCATGCTTTTGTTATTTATTCTGCATTTTAATGCATTAGAGATGCAAGCAGAAAACCTTTAATGTAGAACATTACAGAAGTACGAGCGATTAGCTGTTAAATATTATTGTAATTTACAGAAGGTTTATGAGATAAACCTAACTAAGGTAGTTGCAGAAATTATCACAAAGTTCATTGCCATGCTTTCATTTGAAACAATATTAGGACCTCAAGGATCTTGAATAAAAAATATTTGTCAATATTAGCACATTCTGAGCCATAGACTCGTCATGTTATAAGCGATTTAAGCAAGCGCGTGGTGTCCGTTAAGCAGCACCCTCCCTTCAAAAAGCACACATTAACTTCTTTCTGCTCCTGGTCCTAATTTCTAAACCACGTGACGGTGGGAGTGAGTGAAGTTTAAATTCTCTTTAAGAAACCCAGCGCTATTCAGCCCCTATAAAAAATTCAGCCATTTTATAGCACCATCTTATATCCCACTGTAAGGTGCTGCCTCTTGTGTTGGAGGAACCCCAAGAAGGGCCAGGTTCTTTGGGGAACAAGGTGGTTACCGACCCAAAAGGGGCTCTCTCCTACAGTCCACTGAAGGTAAGGCCGGCTGCGTTGAATCACGTGTGCTTGGTCCGTGTGTGTTTCACTTTGACGGGTTTTCATACACATTTAAACTTGGGGCCAGGTTTGTCGTACCTGCTTTATTAACATGCGTACGTAACGAACGAGATTAAGAGTAAATTGCACTTTTTTCTAAGTGAGAACAAGTAGGCCTTGCAAAAAAAACGCTTGTGAGCTTACCGGAATGTTTCAGAATGCGTATTGTTGCACAATAATATCACGCAAACTTTTGATTTAGTCACCAGATACTGGCAGATAATGCAGCGAACCTTTACGAAAACTATGTTTTTATTGTACGCACGTACAGATTTAAAGATAAAGGGGCGCCACGTATTTAACAAAGCACATTAATGGTGAAATTATACATCACGTAAATAAAAAATAATATTATTGGTTTTTTTATTTCTTAAATTCGTCAGTCGCAGTAAAGTGATGCATAAGGGATTATAAGATTCTATTGCGACAAAATTTCAAGCAAAACTTTAATGAAGTAGGCCTATATAACCTGATAAACTATGCAAACTGTTGAAAGCGTACAATAAGTTAAATAATAAGCACCAGGCAACTCAAATGCATACCTACTAGCTATACCAATATATAT
>JABFEB020000098.1:909216-920798 GCA_019775895.2 Stomatorhinus ivindoensis
CGGCGGAGGGGCCCAAATAATTCACTGTGGTGTTTTAACAAATCAAAGGATCGAGCTGGAACTTTTTTTCTGATTCCAAGAAAACATCACGTCCAGACTTTCCCTTTGCTTAAATCGTGTGGCGGACTCGCGGTACAGATCAGACGTGTCGCGGCGCGCCATCGCAGGATTTCACGCCGTAGGTTCGGTCTAGGAGACTTTCGTTCATAATAAAATCGCAGATCCTACAAACAGGGCTGATCAACATTAAGATGCTGAGCAACACGCCCACGCTGTAGCAGCATGACGGGAAAGTAACGGTACCTCTCTCTGAGAACAACCAATTGCCGTTTGGACAGAGATGGAGGACTTCAGCGCCTATATTTTATGAGGTAAAATTATGTCATTACATGGTATTGAGTTTTATTATTAAAAGAACAGAAATCCGGCTTTTCGCTGACCGAGGCAACTTAGTGTTAATGCGATTAAAAGATCACTTTCACTATCATGCAGGTTATTTAGTCCAGGTTATTATCAATTTAAAGTGTAAACAAGCTTAGCAAAAATAGGAAATCTTTTTCTTTAAGCGCATGTGGCATGCAAAGAAATCTGTCAAACTACATTTATCGCGGCGGTGGTTAACGTTTGCAAAGAACAAGTTTATAATTAAAAAGTGTTATATGCCATTCGGTGTGATGTTATCAGAAAGTTATAGCCAATGTCAATGTGTTTTACATTGAAATGTAGACGCCGCTGCGTGTAACTAGGCCCGTGTTGGCGTCAAATTCGGCGTTTTCCATTCAGAACCCAGTCAAAAATGTGCCACGGTGACAGCAATCACCTGCTGTTATATCAGGAGTAGCGCCAGAGTAGTAAGGTTAAGTATAATCACGATTCATATTATAATTTAATAAATAGGCCTACATAACTACATAACTTTTCCTCTGACAGCCGTTTTGCTTTAGGCCGCAATTTGTTCTCATTTTACGCTTAAATCAATTTAGTATTTTTCTGCAGTTGCATTTAATTTCCAAGATGAGTTTTAAAATAATTATGCCGTTTTAAATGAATGGATAAAACTATAACCCGCGTACAACTTCTAAGGTCCACACTTTGAATGTGATTTAATTTTTGCTTACATTTATGGTTAAGGTTGTTGAAAGAAACGAAACGTGCAACATTACGAAAAACAGCTGTCGTAATATTATAACATTATTTTTTTTAAACTGTTTTTCGCAATATTGAGTATGTTTCATAATTTTTCAGCTTTTTATTCTACAAGCATTAGGCCTCTTCTGGTTGACACGGGTGTTTCCTTTATTTGTCAAAGGATTTTAAAAGACGAAATTTAAAGGACATATTTTTTAAATGTGTTTTGTTTTAACGAACAATATGTAACATATTTTTGGACAAGCAAAATAAATGTTAATGTGTCATCTGTGACATTCTCCCTAATAGGCCGATTATCTTGCTCGTCACCCACATCGCAATGACGCTGTTTAGCTCGGCAGCCTAAACGTTACCTGCGAGTTACACAGTAACAATTAACCATGTGATTACATTACCAAAAAATCAGTAATAAAAAGTTAAACATTTTATGTCATTAAAATTCATTTGGTTGTCTTTAATCTCCCATAATTTTCCAAAATTTATTAAATAAAAAAAACTAACCCTGATTAGTTTAAATAATAGAACTCGTGGTCATAGGTGGAAATTAGTGGGAGAACATTTTACACTGAATTTGAAAAAACACTTATTTACACAGTGTGTAGTTAGAGTATGGAATAGTCTTCCTGCTAGTGTAGCGCAAGCTAAAACCCTGGGTTCCTTTATCACAGCTAGATAAGATTTTAACAGCTCGGAGCGATTAGTTAAGTCGAGCTTGATGGGCCGAATGGCCTCCTCTCGTTTGTTCTTATGTTCTAACCCGTTGTGCCAAGAGGTTTCTATGACGTGAAGAAGTTCCGCTTGTTTATTGAAAAACTATTTTGCTGCTCGAAATATTACAGAATACCTCCACATAATCTGCTGTTGGCTGATCAGTGAATTAGGCTGATATGAATACATGCATTAATACATACGAGTTCCTTGTAGTAAAGCCCCATTTTAATGCACAGAACAGCTTTTACATTTCAGTTACAAGCATCATCAAACAGCACTGGCGAATAGCACCCAATTTTTGGTAATATCTAAGCAAGTTAATGAGCAGACTTTTCAGCCCAGTCTTTTATTAAATTATTTATGTACGCTTCATCGTGACAGTCTTCTGCACACACACATGGGTTGGTGTTTTGGGGTTAGCCCATTCATCTCACTGCAAGGCAGCACTCTGAAATGCTTGCGCTTCCCGTATCTCGCACCAGATACGAACCTGGGTGTGCAGTTTGTTCTCTAATCAGATCTGCATGAGCTTCCACGACGTGGGGGTTGGGGGTCGCCACATAGTTCAGCGTCACACCACAAACCAAGTAGCCAGGTCTGCACAAAATGGCAGCCACGTTTGGCAATGTAAGGCAGCGGTTTTAACGGCATCTGCCAAAAATTCATTTCTCTCACACGCTGATGAGGGATGAAATAATGGGGTGGGCGTTGATTTCCCAGTCAGTCGAATCAACGTCTGTGATCTAGTTTTTTCCAAACCAAGGAGTACAAAAAAAGTGAGTATATACTGAAAGGCATATCTGAAGGCCAGGAAAGTGAAGTGACTTCCTGGCTGTGGGAACCAGATCAGGACAGTGGGTGCTACATTTTTCTTAGCATTTTGCATTTTTGTTGACAGTGGCGGCGGCGGTGACGGCTCCCGCACTGGTGCGAGCGTCGCACGGCGTCTGGCCCGGATAGCTTTGCGGATTATGTGTCTGGAGTGACACTGATATAAACACGGTGCAAGCTCCTCATGCTTAGCTAAACACTGCGAGCAAAAGGTACGTTTTCACTGTAAAATAGCCCGCGGCTGTCAGGCCTTATCTTTATTAGCTTTCGCTAAGGTCTGCACGAGTTTACACGGGTCCTCAGCTCGGACCTTTCATCTTAAGAGTGTGCGCTCACATCGCTTACATGCATGAGATTAGGGGAAAAAATTAACATAAACTTCAAATGGATTGTTCACCGTTTAAACTGGGAGGGGTGAGGCCGGTAGGTTTTGTGGTGCAGGGGGCCAGGGGCGCACTAGACTCTCCTATTTTTTTGAAGCGGCGTTTGCTCCTTACTGTTTGTCTCCGTGCAATGGAGAGTGATGAAGACATGGCTGTAAGGTTGACCTTTACAAATGGGATCCTTGCCTCGTAACGCGGCTACATAAAGTCTGGGGTGCCACAAAGTTACAAGTATAAATATTTAACCAAACAATCCCTTAGAATAAATGGATCTCGACCTGTTCTTAAAACCGAGGTCTTTAAGTGCCCCTAAGAAGTTTCCCACGGCAGTGTGCGAGAAAAAAAATATGATTTAGCTGCGAAATTGCCAAAATAAGAAGGACTGAATCACTGGTGACCTTCTGTGAATGATCCTCTGTGAAAGGTGCACAGGGTGCGTTGGGACTGTGGGGAAATGCTGTGCGAGGCGATTCTCTTTTTCATGAATATTCAACACATCTGCTAGGTTTGCACAAGGATTCTCGATCGCTTTTCAGCTTCCGTCATCTTAGCCGGTTTGGATTCTTTCACATATGCACACATTTCCAGACGCATACACCTCTCTTTTTTGTGTCTTCTGTGTCCATTTACATTCTGTAGAAGCAAAGACTATACCGGAGAAACTTTTAATTACTTTTTTAGCTTTTGATTTCGGCAGCTATATCTTTGGGAAATGATCGATATCACCTGAAACGTGCGTTTGATTATCTGAGGGATTTACTAAATTTTAGGGCAAGAGAGGCTATGGTAATGGTGTTACCCTACTAAGATACATATTTTTCAAACAGAGCCATTGGTCGAACGGCCCGCCAGTCAAATGCAGGTCTTCACATCTTGCAAGTTGATTGGTCAATAAGTAACTGGGCTCCTGCCACAATCATGGAGTACTGAACATGCGTTGGCTGTCCTGTTCACGCTCGATTAGCCGTATCAGGCATGATGAAACATCTGAGGGTGGAAGCCCAAAACGGCAGCGAGCAGAGATCGCTGAAGAAAGATGAGTGATCAACCCAGGATTTTTGATAAGGACGGCCATTTATGTCATAAGCATATAAAATGATAAATCACAGAACATTCCACGTTAGAAGACAGGATTATAGATGAATGTGCATAATACATGGCTTTCTGCAATCCCTCTCTCTCCTGCTTACATTGAGGACCATTAAGAAACTGAAAACAGCGAGCGGCTATTCGCAATATTTCACCATTTTGTGTATAATAAATCAAGCTCTTTTATAGATGGGGAAAGATAACAACTTTTAGTCAGATTAATATTTGCTATCGTTACCATGATTCCATTAGCAATTTGTGATCCTTACTGAATGCATGAAACAGTATATCTGCTTTAAAAAAAAATTGTAATCAAAAAGAACCAATGATATCAAAAAACTTAGAAGTAGAAAAAGTAACAGATATGTATGTATGAATATGTATGTATGTATGTATGTATGTATGTATATGTATGTATGTTTGTAGCCAAACATTTTTCACTGCAAGTATATTGTAGTTATTATTTTTTATACGTACAGATTTCGCAAGCTTTTTTAAAATTAATAATTACTAATAATTTATATATATTTGCTCATAAAGTTTTTCTCATGAGTGTCTGAAGAATTATAGCAATCTTGAGTGGCTCCTTGACATTAATTCACTGTTGACCAAAAAAAAAAATATATACATATATATACGTATATAAATATATAAATATTTAGAATACTTACATATTTAGAAATGACGGCATCAGAAACTGACAATAAATGTTGCTCACAAAATTCAGTTGCTGTTGATTATTTTTACTAACATAAAGCATTGTACTAGTTATAATTAAAATTTGAAGGTGTGTGGAAGGTTACAGTTATCCTGATAAATAGTTGTAATGTGTATAGTGATAAACATCAAAATATGTACGTATAAAAAAAGGTATGTACCCCTGACCTGAAAAGTATTTATTCTTCAATGAAGTGCAAATATTCCTCAGACTAATGCTAATAGACAATTATTGTCACGGTATTATATTAATGGCTGAATACGGGAGCATGTCAGAGGGACGGCAGTGGAGGGTAACCCAGTCTCATCCCCGTTTAGGGAGACCTTTTACAGAGATGCTCCAGGAGAAGGGGTCGACTGTGACTGACGAGGGTGCGAATGCGGCCGTACCCGCTGCACTTCCGGAGCTTGTTCGCGAGCCGCCGCCCCCCCGGCACATGGGACTGCCCTCTGCCAGCGTTGATCAGCACCACGGGGACGCTGACCAGGTAGGCCGAGGGCAGAATAGTCCTCAGAACGGCTCTAATCTCCATACACACTGTACCTCAGGCCGAGAAGGGGGACTCGCACACACCTGTTCAGCACAACCTGCTTCCCTGTTCTAATCAGTGGGAATACAGATTCCTATCTTGGATGTCGTGCCGTATCGTAACATTTGTTTTACTATGAATTACTTCTGTTGAAAAAGCATAAATGAAGACTTGTACAGAATGACCAATCAAACAACACAGACTGTGATCAAAGAATGAAGTATACTTCAACGTCAAGCTACAAACTGTAATGCGCTTAATCCCATGGTTATTTTTTTTGTCAATTAGAGATATTCTCCTTTCATCTGGAAAACCTTATAAAGCTTAAGTGCACTTGCTTTCATTACAAGAATAATTAGAGATCAGTTAATGTCACACATTGGCTCCATGCGCAAGAAACAGTCACAGCTCCCGTGGGCCGTTTCAGCTTTTCATCCTGTTGGGGTTTTTTTGAGGGGGGGGGAGGGGCAGCACAAATACTGGGAACGAGGCAACATCCGGCGGCCCTCTGCTAACTGTGGTACACTTCTCCAGAACATCGAGAACATCAAGGTGTTCCTTCATGAGCGGGAGCTTTGGAAGAAGTTCCACGAGGCAGGAACGGAGATGATCATCACCAAGGCGGGCAGGTGAGCCGTCCATGGCAGTAGGCATCTTGCCACAGATTACAAACTCAGCGGATTGCAGGCTGGTGTTATGCAAAATACACACATGTTTGACAGGTTAGCTGTATTATATTAAAATGCATTTTCGCCTTATCAGAACGTAACCCCATGGTAACCCGGGGAGAGGCTGCAGCAGGTCGACCGTAGAAGGTCCAAGTTTTCCCGTCGTTTACGCCTAGAAGCAGAAAAGGTGGATTTCCGATTTCTCTGTCATTACACCGCTGTGGCCTCAAAAATATTTATGAATGAAATGAGAAGCAGCACAGGTGCAGCCAAACCAGAATTCCTATGCTGGGGACTTTTTTATTGAACATAATGCTTATAGCGTTAGATTTAATGCCCCCAGAGATTAGGTGCGGCACCCCAGACATTAACCAGAGGGCAGGCAGAGCTTCTTTTGCTATCCTGAGGGTTCATTCCTTTCAATTTTCCCACTGGTAACACAGAAGGTCACCGCAGTACCTCTTTACTGCTCTGACATCATGCGAGATGGGCTGTCATCCCCCTGTAGGGGTGCGCACAAGATCCAATAACTGCTTTGAGGCCCCCAGGAACAGTTTGTACCACATCAGGCCTGAGGACGAGAGATAAACTGACCTGAAGGCAGCAGAATGTCTGCTGGGTCTCAAAGTTCTGTTCATGCTCTTCTGGGTGCTTGGTTACATTCTCTTCAGCATCAATGCATAGAGTGAATGCAAGATCATATCAGATCACATTGGCATTGACATTAGAAGCCTTTAAGACATATATGTGGTAAATTTCTTAGTCCAAAAAAGATAAACAGGAAAATGAACAAAACACAATAATATTATAATAAAACAATTATAATAAGGCACTTGAAACATATTAAGTAGCTATAAAGAAATAAAACGATCCATATTAATACAAGCAAATAAACAGTGAAGGATTTCTAGCCCGACCGTCTATCTCAGCATGAGACAACGTATCAATTACCTGACAGTTACTATATCAACTGCAAATAGCTACCACTGAACCATGCGGTGCGCGGCGGAAAAGAGAGACATGTAAATGGATGGTATCAAAACAAATTATAGCGCGTTGCTGAAACGGAAATATGCCAGCTGTCATAACAGAGTAATGTGATCGAGCTTCACTCGCCGCATGCAGAGGCAGGGGCCTGGCAGTGGTTTGCGGTCTGTGGCCTCAAGGTTCTGACTGTGCTGCGAAGTCGAGTAAGTAATGCGCAAATATCGGAAGCCACAAGACTCTCCAGCACATGCATTTAACCAAAACGGAGACTCGGTACGAGTCAGGCGTGTACAATATAATGCAAATAACATAGCAACTATATTAGTCCGGTAATACAATTTGATGGAAATTCTTTAAAATACGAAAGTTCCAAAGTCTTTGAAATATTAGTATAAATAGAATAAAACAAAATTAAATAAATGTAGAAATCTAAAGAAATAATGACAGTTTAATTATTAATAAAATATGAAAATATAAAACAACCTTGTTTCTCTCTTTGTTGAACCATGAAAATATAATCTGACACATGAACAATCATAATGCTCATTATTATAATGTTGAAAAAGCATGAATATTGACATGTAACATTCAGCAAATACACCAGCTGGCTAAAGCAAACAGCCAGTCATGCAGCTGCAACATAACACGTTTTCCCACCGAAGTTCGGGAACCTAATTTCTGGTTCCAGGTCCCGGCTTCCATCTTAACCAGGAACTTCTGTGGCTTCTGCCCACTTTCATGTGGCTTCTGCCCACTTTTATGTAGCTTCTGCCCACTTTCATGTGGCTTCTGCCCACTTTTATGCATCGTTTTCACACCGTAGAACAGGATCTGTGACCTTTATGCTGAACAAGCAGGTGAGACGCAAAAAGCTTGTAGGATTAACTTCATGCGTAATTTCTTAAAAAACTACATTGGCACCCTAAAACAATGGAGGATGGACATGCCGTTTTGGTAGTTATCTGGGGGATCGATTGCAATAAAAATGGGACAGAGGCTTTTATTTTATTTATATTTTATTTATTACTTTATTGCCAAATCTGGCCAGCAGATCAATCTCTTATTTGTCACAGAATAAAAAACGATGTAACATTATTCTGCTGACAAGTATCACTTCCAGCATCGGCGATATTGGACAATGGTATATTGGTTTTCGATTGTATTATCCAACACAGAAATTATGGAGACACAAGCACAAATGTATTCATTAATGCATTAAATGTAATTGAGGTACAAAAATCATTCATCTCAATTTTTGTTTTACTACTTATATCTCTGTTCCCAACACTTTTGTGTGACTTCCAAGTTAGCGCCAGTGCTTATGGTGAACCGCTGAACAAGTTATGACTGTAAGCCAGGGTGATTCCAATCCCGGTCCGCAAGTGCCGAACCCTGCTGTTTTTCTGGCCTTCTTTTACCTGTGAGCCAGGTGTGACGCCGCTCTGGCCAATCAGAATCCGTAATCATTACTAACAACTGCAAGAATTGAAAACATGGTCTGGATTTGGAATCGAGCTCCAGATTTGAATAGGATGGCTGTAAAGCTGTCGAACAAAAAAGTACTTAGTCTGGTGTAAAAAAAAAAAAAAAATCCCGGAACTACCTCCGTGGAGCTACAATCGGGCCAGATTTCTGTGGTAGGATCGTGACAAAAGTTCATGGTTCTGGAGAAAAAGTGAATGCGGTTGGAAAATGCTTCGCGGCAATTCCGTGGCGGAAAACTCCTTGTTAATGAGAGAGGTCAGAGCAGAAGAGGCAGTATCATTAAAGCCAACAGGAAGGCCACGGGTGCGAAAATAACAGGTCAATACAAAAATGGTGTGTGCAGAAAGGCTTCTCTGAAGGGACAACCCACCTACCCTCGAAGGGCTCTGGGAGATAACTGTACCTAATAAAGTGGCCACTCAACATGTGATAGTTACTGAACAGTAGTTTTGTGCTGCAAAGAATTTCAAAACTGGTAATAGGAATCATATGTATTATAAGAATAACTGCTAATATTATGGAATGAAGCCAGCGTGTATAAGCCCAGTGCACAGGCTGCCAGGCAATATCGTGAATTGTGTGAGCAGCACGTGGGGCAAGTTCATTCTGCCTCAGTGCCGTGAAATGAGACTGATTATTGGTCTAAATGCTGATGTATGGAGAAATGGAAGGTTACCAGCGAAACAGAAGCAATACATGCCAGAAAAACAGGTAAGGAAAGGGTTAAAATTAATGGTAATGAGTGACAGTATTAACAGTCTTATGGAAAGTTTGTTACCTTTGTTTATAGGAGAGTAACCAGGACGAAAAACAAAGTGTATGTTTTCATGCACTTTTTAACAAACGGGAGTATTCAAAAGGCAAACATGTCATCTTGGGCTTTAACTCAGGAGGGGCACTCATTAAAAACCTGAGTGGCGTTTCTGTTTATGTCTGCAGAGTAAACCAGATGGACATTATCCTTTTACTGTCCTGCGAAGTGGTGGATCTCTGATTCAGCTGGAGAGAAAACAATAAGTCGTACGCATTGTGGTCCCGTCAAACTGCCAGAGAGGACGAGCAGATTTGCATAAACTGCATCTTTCTCACTAACGTAACTAACTAAGTTCGTGCATCATTGAGATTGTTGTAAATTTACCATTAAATGCAATGGACAATTTGGGCTCATTTGTTGCATTTGCCAGACGAGGTAAAAAGTGACATCATGTTCAATAAGAAAGGTTGGATTTCAGTGGCCCAGTGATACGTACAAATAAACGGGCAGTACCAAGGGTCACTGGGGGGGCGATTCTCTGCAGCTAGCTACATTCTAGTCAGTTGTGGGAGAACTTCAGTTGAACCTGCCCGGCTTGTTTTTGTGAGACCCTGAGACTCCTAATCCCACTCTTCAGAGTGGGCGGTGCTTTCCTCTGCGACTGGTTCTGGGGGTTGCTGGTGGGGGGGGGGGGGGGCGGTTAAGGGGAACCCGGCGCCCCGGACCAGCGGTGCCTCGTGGACCCCGGGCCGCTCCATCATCTGGCCGCTGCCTTTTGATCTTGCGTCGCTGGTGTTTCCCAGAGACAGGATGAGTCACTGGGAGTCCAGCCGTGTCGAGGAGCTAAGAGAAACAGCTGGCGAGACACCGACATGATATACTGCACCCCCGGCCCGTCCCCGTGCCTCATTCCTGCCCTTTGTCTCACACACGTGAGCACACGTGCGAGCGCACGCGATGCACACTTAACATGTGACCGTGGCACGCTGCTCGTCAGAGAGTGGACCTGGGGCAGGACGTCTCGCATCGGCCAGCATACGTCAGATTTTATGATTTTGGATTATATTAAGGATAATTTAATGGCACTTTCCTTTTGAGCTTTTAAGCACCCCGTTCTTGAGTTGCTTTCGGGGAATGGGACGGGAGCCCCTTGATCCGCCTAAGTTGCACACGAGGCATCAATAAGAGGCGCCGGGCCTGAAGCCCAGTGCCCTGAAGATGAATTGGCGAGGACCCCACATTTAACACCTCATGTGATCTCTCTTAGCCACACCCCGCGGCAAGATGTGACATTCAGAGGAGCTTAAGGTGTCACCGACAAGGGGACGCCATCCTCGCTACCCAGCAGGCCGAGCGACAGAGCTCATCGGAGTCCATCATCTCCGACTACTCGACACTTTTAGCTGAAATGCTTCCAACAGCAGCTCCCCAGGGATTTAGTTAAGTGTTACTGCAAGAAGCAGATCCCGCATCAGGCCTTGGCAAAGGACTTAATATTGACTTTGACGAGAGAATCTTTAAACGTATCCCTGTAGCACTGGGACCGTGTGTTGCCTGCAAACCGGGGAACAAGCCGACCGCCGTTGTATTTTTACTGCCGGATTTACATTCGTGAGTTACATGGCGGTGTAACACCGGCAAAGGAATGATGGCTGGCGGCGGGGACAACCTGCATTCCGCTCCTCAGCCTCGTTCGGTGAGCCGGCGAGTGGGACGGAGTGGCTGTGAGTCTGGCTGAAGATGTGGCCTCCGCAGTAACTCCCTTTGGAAAGGATGTGCGGAGTCGGCAATGATGATGAGTGTGTTTCATACCTTCCGGGGGGGGGGGGGGGGGAAGGAGGGCGAGAGATACAGAGGGAGGGAGAGAGAGGGATTTAAGTCTCCAGCCCCCAGATCTCTCCTCTTCTCTTCTCTTAAAGGGTATTAGATGTAATGTGATCCTGGGTTTGCCTCACGTGTGCCTGGAACGTACGGATCTTTGAAGGCGCTCGTTCAAAAGTGTGTGAGGAGAACAAGGCAGGAGCCCTGACACCCAGAGAGCCTTCACCACGTTTAGGAGACGCTTCCACTGGTCCAACCTGCTGCCAGGGGTGGGGGCGGGGGGCGACGGGTGGGGGGAGGTCAAGAGGCATGAACCGCTGCCATATTTGAGCACCCATTAAAAAGCACTTAACGTTTATTAGAGTGCATTTTGCTTAAGCAACTGTCTCTGACGTAGATTGGATTGGGGGGGGACGGGGGGGGGCCCCATCTCTAGCCGCAAATGGGTGGGAGGAGC
>JABFEB020000098.1:1012532-1027474 GCA_019775895.2 Stomatorhinus ivindoensis
GGAGACCGACCCAGAGAAACTCCACAACAACACGGGGAGAACATGCAAACTCCACACACGGAACCAGGACAGACTCAAACCCTGGTTCAGGAGATGTGAGGCACCAGTGCTAACCACCACACCACCCCGCTCATCAAACACATATTAGCAAAATTACTCTATCCTCAGACATGGTCAAACATCAAAAATGACGGCTAATTTATGGTAGGGGGGCAATACAGATGGAGCCAAAAGTGGAAGCCAGTATCCATGCCATGAACCTGTTCACTGTGCCTAAAATGGCCGCCAAGTCTTTTATTCGTGCACCTTTCTGTTCCTTACTCTACTGCTCATCCCATTGCTGCCCAAGTCATGCGCTAGGTCTATCAGCCTCTGTGCTCTCACGCTGATATGAAATGTGGCATGTGCGGGTAGCGCTCGAGACCAGGGAACTCAGCAAGGCTGAAGAGCGAGGATATCGCTCAGCGGTACCGACAGCACAGACACCTGAGTCTTGGCCAGCGAGGGAGCAAGAAAGATTCATCAGCATAGTCGCGTCACTGTTTGCACAGCTGGGGAGCACAGGCACTGCCATTATTGTGCTTTATTACCTCTTTAAGTGGAGCAGACGGAAGAGGCACGAGAAAATGACGCCAGCGCCATGCAATACCGGGAAGGACATTGACAGAAACGGCTTGGATTTTTCCCCTCAGCCCACCTCTGTTGCACCCAACCCTTGTCCTTGGCGATGTCTTTGCAGGCAGGGTCTGCTGGGAAGGCAAAGGGCAGGCCGCAATAGATCGGGGGGGAGACTTGGGGGCAGCTTTCCAGGTCAGCAGCTCAGATAGAGCGCAGGTGCTGGGGGAGTAATCCCGTCGTCCCCCCCCCGTCCCCCCCATTCAGCTCCAAGATTGATGAAGCCTTCGCCCTGACCAACTGTAAATATACCAGCGGCCTTGTCAGAACAGGTCTCCAACAGCAGCCCGTGACAGCTTGGACTTCAAAAGCCACTGGACACACGACATGCCGCGCAAACGCTAAAACCTGCAGGCTTAGTTCAGGAGACAGCATGGCGTTCCTCTTCAAATAAAGAACAGAGCCAGTTTTAGCACCCATTTGGAACTTAAAAGTAATGACTAAATGTAGGACCATAAGTACGGAGATGAAATTATGAAGGGAACAAAGACCGCCATCTCATCTCTCTGACCCCCCCCGCCACACCAACACCACCCACCCTGCAGTTGTATCCAGTGGACACCCTTCCACTTCCCTGCCACCAGCATCAAACACACACTGCATTTAGCTTGTTTCTGACACCCCAGTTCACTCAAATTGACTGCAAATTTCATGGCGCAAATTAGCTAATAACTCATGATCCGTAATGAACGAAAAAACTGTCATGTAAAATTTATGTAGTATTTTCAATTGTGTGTGAAGGACTCATTTAGCACTAGGAATAAATTGGGGTTGGGTGAAGGGTGGTGTTAGGAAGAAAAATAGGGAAAAAATTAACCTAAAAGAGCTTTCCAGCCCTCTTCATGTTGAGCTTTGTGTGAGCTCCTTCCTGCATTGGTGCCAAGCCTTCCAGAGACAATCAATTACATCCCAGGCCCTTGCACGTGCGAGTGCCTGGCTGTGTAGAGCTGTTTTGGCTCCCACTGGAGAACGGCCTTCCCCTGCCACCAGTTTTCCCACAAGACCAAAGCACATTCCGCAATACAAGCACAGCAGCTGAAAGCGAACACTGAGGTAGCAACAATTGCTCCTCACTGGCACAGTCGGGCACCTACGGTTGCATATATCAGGCCCCCCCGCCAGAGGACGCCCATCAGATGTTGCATATTACATACATATATCCATACAGGTCCGTGACGGTAAAGCTGGAGTGTGTGCGCGCGCATGCACGTGTGTAGGTACACGTACGTGTTGAACCTCCCACGCCAAAGCTTCCACTCCGGGACCCGGACATGAAAGCAAGATCCGGAACAACAGAACCCAGGGTGCAGCCCTTGCCTTTAGATTTACTCCTCGTTTGATCCTGCTGCAAAAATAAAAATATCAGTTTCAAAAGCAAACGGTCGGGACAGATGCAGGACGGCCGCACTTATTTCAAATCAGGTGACATTTGTTAGTAACTAACACTGGGAAACAGGGTGGCACCAGCTAACCTTTCAGCAGTGAATTATGAGAATTTACCTTCATGCCTCAGTGCGTTTGCTGTTCGACCGCCTTTAGTGTCTAAATCAAAGGCGGGATCTGCTCCATCGGCACTTTCACTGGCAAGGGCAGCTGTCGCATGAGCGTTTGACAATCAGTGACATTTAGTATGTCACATGGGCATCGAAGACGACACACAGACCAATGGGCTTGCATAAGTCAGTTTGCCTCCGGCTACGTTGTTTACACCAAAAAGGCTACATATAGTGTGTGTGCATATCATATATAATAACCTACTTTTAAAATAGATACATATAAATACATTTTAGATAGACCACACACTGCATACGTATGGTAACCAAAAATGCAGGAAAAGAAAAGACCAAAGTTAGGGGGAAAAAATGCCGCAGAAAAATGAAATGAAAAATTAAAAAAGGAAAACCACTTTCAGATTAGGAAAGACTAAATTTAAACTATCATCAAGACTTCATACTGAAGAACACATGCCTGAGCCCCCACCATAGGGATGAGGAAAGACCTGCTCATTTGGGCCAGCACAAGTCCAGCCCTAGTTCCCCAGACAATTCTAATTTATTTAATGATTAAACAAGTCATTTTGGGCAAAAAATGTCGATTTGCATTCTACCTTCCGCTTCAGCGTGTACCCTAATTACTGCCTCGATTGGAGGCCTTCTCTTCGCAAGGGTCCAGCCTCCCAAGGATCCCGTTTCATTATTCCATCCCATCCTTTGTTTTGAACGTCATGCATACTCAGTCATGGACCGACCGAGAAGGCCACATTAATGAGCTGCATCAAGGCGGACAGCGGTAGCCTCATTCCAAGACTGCAGGTAGTGGTATTTCAAAGGGTGGGTGACTTGAAACTAACTTCAAATCACCGCCACCCTTACTTTCTGAGCAGTGCCCTGCCATTTCTGAAGGTACCTGGCATTATCTCCGCTTCCATGCCTCCATGGACCTAGACCACAATGTGCTGTCTCTCTCCTGGTATATGTTGTTGCCCAGGGTACTCGCAGCCATTTACAAACACCGCTGCATGACACTATTAAACAAAACGTCTGCCCGCAAAATCGATTATCCTTATTACTGCTGACTGAAGAAGCTGGGGCATCTTACGCATAGCTGCCAGACGGGTAAATTAAGCAATTTCTGGAAATCTGAAAACTAAACTTGTACCATTACATCTGGCCCACTCCTTAAAATTCTGCCCGGCTTTACCATTAGCCACTAACCCAGTTTTGCCAGCCTCTGGAGCTGTCAACATACAGCCCGTCTTATCTGCGAAGGACAGCCGTGCTTCCACAAGATGCAACCTGCAACCCCTGGCTGTATAGTTATTAACATTGGGTTAATTAACCCACAGCTCATCTGCATGGAAGGAAGACTAAGCCCCATTAAGGAGTCCTGAATCAAATGGGCCATTTTTGAAGATGCATTATTTTCAGCATGCATGCTTTACTTCCTCGACTTCTGTTTGATGGGATTAGACTATGGACTTTGATTTGATTAGACAGCATTTTAAGGTTCCGTCGGTCTGTAAAACTTTCAGCGGAAACGCATCTTCTTATCACTATCCACACCAACAACAATAAAAAAAAAAACTAAGACAAAGCGGGATTATTCCTTTGCCAAACAAAAAAAAATCTATACCTTCTACTCATGGTGGGCAAGGGGGGCAGGTGACTGGCAGCGTAAACAGAAGGCAGTAATTCTTAAGGATTGTGCATAGCCACGCTCTCAAACGGTGGTGTGCAATAGCAGCACAACATGGGAAGCGGCGGCGGGGGGGGAAGTGTTTCACTGAGCTAAGCCCCCCCCCCATCTGTCCATCTGTCTGTCTGTCTGTCTCTGTAGCGGGTCACAGTGGGGGGCACAAATGGTGCACCCCCTTCGATGCCCGGAACGGCGCCTTACTGCCATGCAGTGATGGCGGTAATATGGCCGGTGCCCTGTGCCGCCGTCAACCATGCAAGTCTGCTTTACCTGCTGCGATTCCATTACCAGGCTGCCTGTTCCAGCACTCAAGTGTTTCTGTAGCATATTAAACAGATTAATAGAACAATGCTCCAGGGAGAGGGCGGCCTGTCAATCTCCGCTAAAAACACAAAAGCAGAAAATTAAAAAAGCCCATGGCTGAACTCCAGAGCTGATAAAACACACTGGAATCTCGCATGGAGGGGGAAAAAAACACAGATGGTAAATATTTATTCTCTCTCCTGCTTGTTAAAAAAAAGAGAAACACAGACACACACATACACACACACACACACACACACACAAGGCAGCAAGGACCATGGTATTCTGATGAAAAGCTACCAGGCAGTTTGGCCCGGGTGAAAAAGAGCAATTAACATCAGGAATACAACAGATTCCCCACCTCCACCCTGCAGCCCACATTCCAAAGCCATTGTACTGCCATGCTGACCGTGGTCCAGGTTCATAGGCTGCCACCGCATGTGCAGAAATGCCTGATTAAGAACAGGAATCCTGTAACGAAACAATACTGTCACTGGAAGTCTTATAATAATAATCTCATGAATTAATGTAATGGGACAAAAATCATTTTGATATACTAATATAAATGTCTAAGACCAACTATCAGACATGATACTTTGAGAAATGGAGGGGCAGGACAGCAAGAGTCTTTTCATAAAATGCTTATACCTGTACATCTTTTACGGTTTAGAGAACATTGTGCCGAGAAACCTCTATTGCATTTCTGTGTGAAATAACAGCTACAACTGATCTGCTCTGTGTCTCTAGGGTGCTTGTTCTCTTAAAAGTCACCATCTGCCCATTTTACAAAGACAGAGCATGTAGTAGCCCGAGGACTGAGCAATCACAAGAAAACAAAGAAATATTCAGCAGATTAGGCTCTAACTGCATGTCCATGGGTGACTTTTTACTTGTCCTGGGTGCCTTGGAATATGGTCTCCAGAGAATCTGGAAGAGTCCTTTCTGGCATGAGTTAATAGGCTAATAGAGTGGAAATATGCAGTGTGGGGGTTGGGGGGGGGGGGCAGTTTACACCATAGCTGAACGCAAATCATTTTTAACAGTGAAAGTCATATGATGGCTCATTACATTAAACTATCTTTTCTAATATCCCATAATCCAATGCCTCTCCCATGTCCCGGGGCTACGAGCAAAGAGACAGGGAGGTCTAATAGCCCAGTGTATTAGCAGGTTAATTGCCCTGTTGCAGCCATGGCTAGATCAGGAGAGGAGCCAGTTGTAGTTTAATTGTAAACTGTCCCATGTCATAACCCTCATGCGCAGGCAGCCTCTGGGGCCTCAGCACAGACTGTACCAGAGATACAGAGCGCGGGGCATGCGGCAGCCTGGCTAATGAGTGCTGGCACACAGAGCAGCCCGTCGGGGTAGCCTTCACCGTCGCATCTGCACGCTGCAGATGCGCATGTGCCATCGCATTCACGTGTGAGTAGTGTGGTCCTACTGCGATTGCTGCGCAGAGTACTGTAATATCCCCCAGCGTGAATGGATTCAGTCCCCATGTGTGATAACTGGGAATATTCCTGGAGCATTATAAACATTCATCCCACATGGTACGGTCGGTAGCACCAGGACCTGGAAGGGACGGCGCATGCAATGCAGGGCTGCAGGCAAATTAGAGACAGGTTGAATTTTCTGCCCCTGGCATTTCTCTTGTTGTGCTTGGACCTCTCAGTCTTTGAATCCAAGTGTCCAACAATCTGCTCGGACTGACCTTCAGAAGTCCTTGGTGTTTCAGTTGCTGCTCCTTCACCTCCCGTCACCCAGGCCTCAAAAGCTCCATGAGCCCAACTCACCCTACTGGTCTCCTCAACCCAGTATCCATACCACTCCCTCGTTTGCATTCCTCACCAATGCCGACGTCCCAGATCATCTCTGCTCTGAGGCCGAGCCGGCCCTGTCTGTTTTCATTCCTCTCTGAGGGGAAAAGTAATTTGGGAGACAGGAGAGCAGATGACCACTGGCTTCTGACCTTTTCTCCCTCAATTTAACTCCTCCGTGTTGCGGCGAGAAAGTGGCAATCAGGCTAGGCAGAAGTGACACCCTCATCTGAGCCCGGCGGAGCCTGCCGTACAATCACAGTGTCACTTTCCATCAACGAGCCAACGCGGGCGAGGTGAGAGCTGGGTTAGCCCTATCGTTGTATGGAGGCAGTGGCCACCTCCCCAACAAATCATTCATTAAGGCGAGGGCCGGCGTCAGACGAGTCAAAAACACGCATCATCAGAAGCCCGGAGAAACCTCTGTTTTACTCTGCTCAAAGGCTCTAATTTAAATGATTGCTAAACTGGTTTGTCATTAGAGCAATGCCTGTTATTTTCCTCTTTTATTTGTCACTTTTGAAGATGAGCCATGCGCCCGCCACCTGCACAGGGGCTTTGAGTCCATCAGCTGTCAGCTACGAGCATCAGGCCAAATCATTACCAAAATCAAATCAGGACATTCTTGCGAGATGTTTCCTTATGGATGTCAAATAGAAGTCTTTATCCTGATGATGCATTACAGTAGTTGGAAAATGATCTTTTGCAAGCGGCTTACAAAGAAATGCATAAATGAAGAGAACATTATTTTAAGGCATGCATGATATCATCAAACTATTTTAGGGAATTATTTTAGACATTATTTTAAGGCATACATTATATCATCTCGGAAAATATAGCACATGCAATGTTACATACACATATAAACAGGAATAAAATGTGGTTGTCATGCAGTGGATTAAGACTTCAATGCAACATTGATATACAGATCCACAACAAACAGCATTGTGCTACAACAGAGCATCGATGCCCCAACATTCATATCACTATGTAAGTAGGGGAACCAGCTTTTAACCCTTAAACAAACAAAGATGCATCACAAAAACAATGTAGTGAACAGGCAAGAAGCTTAATATTTTGCTTTGGTGCTGTAGTAAGGCCTACAGGGTCATATCCATAGGATAAACAAACATATTTACACAATTAAGGACATCACACCCACTGAATTGTTACTCTTGTGGGTTTAGAGGAGAAAGGTAACAGGATAAAAAAAGTTCCTTTGAGAAAAGCTATAATCCAAACTAATATGACACATTGTTGTTCTTCTTCAGGCATGAGTTTATATGTTAAGGAAAAAAAAAACGTAAATGATGATATGCTTCAAAGGGGGGTATTATCATTTGAAAAGATCCAGGCATTGTGTTGTGCGTCCCCTCTGCGCTGAAAATGAAATTGTCTGATGTGCAAGATTTACCTTTGCTGCGTTCGGCCCCAATCAGGCAAGAGGGTCGCAGCTCGATGTGTCATCTTGCGGCTCCATCGCCATGGCTCCAATTTACACACAGGGCCCGTTCTGCATTTCAAAGGAGCCCAGCACGAGCCTCCTGTTAGCGATCGCTATCTGGGTCCCGCAGAGGCAAGATTAGGCCAGCTGGAAAAAACCGCTCCCTGCTTCTGCATTTACATTTTCATTTTCATATTAGATTCCCCCCACCCCACCCCCTGTCTTTCCCCTCCTGGGCCTTAACTAGTCTGTCCAAGCTGCCTGAGCATATATTCCTGCTACCTTTCTAAGCAGAGTTAGCCTGTAGCAGCTGGTACCGCGTTCTACATATATATGTATATGTAACTAGCAGTAATGGAATAATTAAACTTTTGATGTAAAAATATATATAAGTTCATTTAATTAACGTTAAAGCAATTCATCTGAGGAAATGACCCCATTACATCAAAGTATTATCATGAATCCAAACAAAACTTATACTTCAAAAAGACTGAACAAAAACAATACTGAAAATCAGACCAAGAACAACAGACTACTTGCGGGGCTGAATTGGAATTTCACTTATCCAAATAGCTACAACTTAATCCGGAGCCCTCAAAAACAAATTTCTTCACACCTGACACTCTGCTGAGCTTCTGTGACCTTACCCACTCCCAAAGTCTCACTGACCATTGAATATTTTCAAGAGATGATAAAAGAGGGGGGTGGGGGGGGGGAAGAGTGAGAGGGAAAGAGAATTCACAATCTCAGAGACGACGCATGGTAGCAAAACGTGGGGATTTGTTGTTGACTCCGGGGCGGCCCCGGCCCACTCACTGGAGCTCATTCACTCTGAAATGTGGTGGTGGGCTAATGGAGGAGCGGTGCCGTTATTATTTGGGACTGGGAATTCTGTATTCCGAGTGCCTCCGTCTCCCCAGCAGATCCCGTTTACTCTGTTCGGGCGGTAACCTCATTCAAAGTGACGCTCAATGGACTTAAAGGCTGGAAAGGTACAGTGATGCATTGCGCCCATAAACCCCAATGACTTACCCTGCATACGGAGGGCAGACAACGGCACATCCCTGCATCCCCGCCACTATTCTGACAGTGCAGCAGGGAGAGCAGAAGCAGCAGCCAAATCTGCAGAATGAGCTACTGACAGACATGCCACCGGGCAGCTAAAAACAAAAATAATGAGCAGAGACATCCTACTGGCTAATAGTCTTTGATTTTTGATAGTTGAGGATTGAATAATACAAAGACGTTCCGTGATATTAGCACTGTACTTATGTCTACCAAGTGTTTACTGAAAGCTTCTTTCCTGTGATACCTTCTATTTGCTTTAAACAAAGTTCAAATTCCAGGGCACCAATACATAAATTAAGGCATGATCATGTTAGCATAACTAACGGGACATCTAAATCACCTTCGCGGAAACAGAAAACCAGGAAAGAAGGACAAAACTTTACTATTTACTATGGAGTTTGCTGCCCATCTCTCACATTTTTAAACTGGATCAACATGCCAGTAGATGCATGAATGAATACAGAAATCTCGCTCAAGCCAGAAAAGAAAATACAGCGAAATTAAAAAAAATCACCAACCAGCCTCACATGAAAGAAAATCCCCTTCTGTGGAAACACAACCAAGCTTAATTGATTAAAGGAAAAATAAAAGCAATATTGAACTACTGAACTGAGCACTGAACTAGAATGACAAAAATAGAAGTAGAAGGACAAAAATGGAGCTGAAGGCAAAATGACATATTGTGAAAAAAAAATACACGGTAACACTTAAAGCTCTCATCTATAATATACTGTAGATACCTTCATTGTGTAGTATAAGAATTAAGGAGTTTTACTGCATTATGAAGGCAACTAAAGTGCATTATAAATGAGAGCTTCAGAAAACATTCACAATGTTAAAAATAAATGTATTATGTCTTTTTATAAATGTTTATAGCCATGTTTATAATGCTTTATGAATGTGTTATAATGTGTTATAAATATGTTCATAGATTCTTATAGATGGGCCATTCATAGAAAGTGACACCAAACATTCCGATATACACTTGTTTACAGAAGCAGACTCAGTGATTATTCTGATCCTTTCTATCGAGATTATAGCCTTATGGGACAACTTGGTTTCCTTAAACTTGGTGTAAAAATAGAAAAATAATAACATCAAAATTATTGAGATGCACTGATGTGTATGAGAAAGAGAGAGAGGTTTTACATTTTATGCATGTTCTCATTGGCAGACAGCTGACCTTCAGTGCAGACACGCTTGGGTGAGTAACAGCGCTCAAATTACGTCCGTTCCAAAGGAGTACATGAAGCAGCCACAGTGCTTTAAAGTTGTTCAATTAGATTATCCTTTTCATTTCTGCCTTCTAGTGTGCAATCAAGGGACTGACACATACAACCAGCCATCAACACACCATGTGTTCATGAGAAGACTCACACACAGATGCATGCTGGATATATTTTATAGTTGTACTTAAGTTATTAGTAGTTAGCATGCAAAAATGCTTTTATTAATTATTATTATTATAACTGCTATTATTAATATTAATTCATTTATGCTATCATTACTGATATCAAAAATTCTGATAAATGGAAATAATTTAATGATTTTAGGAAATAACTGTGTTAAGATATAAGTAATCCATGTTCAGCACATGTGCACAAGGATAACCCTAGAGCTAGTCAATGCTAAATCAGTACAACCCCAGACACAAATGCAAACATTCATGTATATTTGAACGCAGAATCATACACAATACACTCCAATAAACAAACAAAAACTATTATACATGCCCAGGCACCTCTAATACACATATGATTTCCTTCTCTTTCTTTCCCAGCTACCTCCTTGTGAGTGCCTGGTTCCTCAGACAGGAACTCATCACACATTACTATTCAGATGGGCTTTGTGGGGAGGGGGGGGGAATTTTCAAGGGATTTGCAGTAATTATATGACAAAATGCTTGCAAATCTCACTGGGTGCAGAATGGAAGCACACGGGTCAGAGGACTGGGCACTTTCTGCTGGGTAATTTGTAAATGTCATTCAGGTGGGCTTCTCTGTCAAAGCCGCAGGATCCAGGAAGAAAGGAAAAAAATGCACAGCAAACCTTTCTCATGCAGATGATCTGCAAACAGATGCCGTGTCCCCTTTCTATGGGCCTGGTCTGCTAAGGCCATCTCTGTCTCCACTTCTGCCCTTGTACATTGCCCGAAAAAGTAAGGGGTTGTCCGCAATTCATAAAGCTACAGAGTGAACAAAATAATTAATACAAACTAAAATTCATACCTCATATTTAATTTTATACACAGACACACACGCTAACATACATACCGCTCTGTATGTATACGTAATACATATTGCTATAAACATTAAAGAACGTACATAAATATATTTCCATCCTGTACATAACTTCTCTTTACATATTTGGCTAGTTTTTAATTGAGCTTCAGGTTAAACTTTAGGTTAAGTTATAATCATTTAAACATTAAAGATAAAAATAAATCACTACATTAAATCTTAATTGGTATGGTTACTATAAACATCCAATTTGCCGCTTATTAACTTATTTAATCCATATTTTTGAGCAAATACTAATTTATCGAATTATCTATTAAACATGGAGGCAATTCATCCCCTAATATATCAGATTTTTATCAGGAACAACTTACAAGTATAGGGTTACAATAGCAAGACATAATAGGTGGATATTTCAAAAATGAAATTAAGAGCATAGCAGCTAAATGAAAAATTACTTCTGTAGAAAATTTAATCTGTAGAAAATATACCATAACGAAATACTGCCCACAATATATTCTTTGCAGAATCTGAGGAATCTATGCAAGCTAGATACATTACATTAAATTGTTATTTAATGTAAATGTAATATTTCCCAAGGGCTCCATAGATGAAACTACTTCAGAAAACCACAGTCATAGTACACCTGATCTCGGAGAAAAACAACTGTGGCTGAAATGTAGCATCCAGGTGATCTAGTGACGAGACAGACACACACACTACTGTGGCTTCCAGCGGTGCCATTATGGGCTTTCCCGCTATCAGCAGACAGGTCTGAGAGGTGAGACATTAGGTGCATGATTAGGTGAAGGCAAAATGACCCAACAAGCTGCAGTGGACTGCTTTGAGTGTGTTGCCTCAGTTCAGATAATCACTGCAGTCCATAGCGGGCCCAATCGATGAACTATTACCATTATCTTTAAAAGAGCCAAGCTCGTTTTCGTGTAAGTGGCCGATCAGCGTTGCTGCTAACCCATCTATTAGGAGGCCTGGCTCACACTGTGTTCCTTGGTTCCGAGAAACATCTTCAGGACCATCACCCAGAACAGCCCAGTCTACAGGTGCTCAGATCAGTCCAACCCTTGGCTCTGCTCCTATGACTTTATATAAGTGGAGTTCAGTTGAATTCTATTTGGAGGAAAAGTGATACTATTACACAAACACAGGCTTGAGGACTTAGCAGGACAAATGAGTGCTGGATTTGTGAGTCTACACCACTGTTTGCCACAAGAATTGGGGAGACTTATCAAATTCAGTGTGAGTGCAAAAGTGAAGAGAAGGCAGGATGAAGGGCAGCCAGATCACAAAAGTAAAAAAAAAAAAACATAAATTAACTGTCATCAGCTTATCAGAATCGAAAGTTTAAAACACTTATGCAATATCCAGTGCAGATAAACTGAGAAGTCTTCATTCACTGGTTTTCCTTTGACACACAGCTCACCACATTGAAGTGTGAAGTTGCCGCTGATATGTGATGACATTTGTCAAACTGCATACCTACACTTCAAAACACTAATTTGCATGCTTGTTTGGTGAACTGTATTTTTTATTTTTTATTTTTAATTGTGTTTGGCAAACCCTTGCGTTACTGTGAAACCCAGTGCTGCATGTTTTCTTTGGTGCAGTGAACAAACACATAGGTCAGTAAAGGCATACAATTCAAAAAAGGGAAACTATGATATTAAGAAGGCAACACCCTAAAAAAGGGGGGGAAGAAAATGTCTGAGACATAAATCTCCTTTTGAAGTCCTGGCCTTCATCGCTGACTTTTATGGCTTTAAAGTGGGAGGAAAAGCACTGTCGAACAATTCCGTTTTATTGCGTCGCATATAATAGGGGAGTTGAAGTGATTTTATGCTGTTTCTGCCTGGGATGCTGCAGCGCATTTCTCCATACGGATGTTATTGTTGCGAGGGTGACTCTGATATGTATTCTTTACTGATACCTCGCCTTGACCATGCAGCTCTCTCTCACAGCAACTGGCAGGTGATTCTATAGAGCCATTACAAAAAAATCCACTACCAATGGCTAACATAGGCACTTTCCAGCTTTAAAAAAATAAGCAGACAAACCTCTGTGCTGATCCACGCTGACTCCAGTGAACATATGCATACAGTGTATATGGTATTTAATGTAAACAATAATAAAAAAAAAACCCTGCTGCAAATTCAGGAAAGTAAATAAACAATTTTACAAGCCCTTTGCAATTACCAACTTCTTCAAGGCCCACAAAGTTAAGTTAATAAACAACAAAATTTCCAACCGAAAAGATAGACAGCATGTTGATCAGCGTTTCAATGCTGGTGATTAATACCACCAGCTCCCTCGATGGTGCATGTCTGACCACAGTCCGGTATACTGGTCCAATACAGTAAGAAGCTAATGCTATCAAAGCACAACCCATTTGAATGCTGTGCCTGCCTTTATCAGCAGCACTGGCGCAGAAAAATTGCTTGGGATTAATTTGGGTGCCTGTGAACGCACAGCTGGGATCACTGCTTATAGCTTTCAGCTGCACAGGTCCCTAAATGCTAGGTTTGCACTGGGCTTTTTATTAACGGTGGGCTGGGCTGAGTTGGGTTGGACTGGGAGAGAAGGGTGGGGGGAGGGGGGTTGGCTTCAGTCAGTGGTGCAACACTAAATAGTATTTAGGAGAAAAATAACATATATGCACAAAGCGATAAGAAAATGAAACCTTTCAGCACTCCCGAGCAGCAAGAAGATCCCAAATCTTCTAAGTTTTCCTTTTTGCTGGTTGCAATGTGCCAGTCTGTATCAGTTGTAAACATACATGTTCATATAAAACACAAAATCATGTGGAAAATTACAAAAATACAAATTACGGTTTAGGGGCTTACACATGAAATTAATGTATATCACTAAGCACAGGGCACAATCAATCCCACACTGACCCATAAATCAGTTTTCACGGCTGCAGAGGGTGTGCAAGGTGATGTTGTGGTATAGCGTAGTTCAGCATACTCAGAAATCAGCAGGAACCAATGTTATAGGCCATCATGGGGCTGAATTTGTCCACAGTCCAGGGAAAGAAAGTATCATAGACCTGGACAGTTACTGCTGATGGGAATAAAGGAAAGAAATAAAGTTTACTTCCAACCAGTGCTTGAAGTGGGCCAGTACTCACCAGTACACAGTACTAGCACCTCTTTGTTTCTCTTCAGAGTACCCGGCACATCTCAGTTTTGCTGCTACTGAATAACAAGGACAGTATTGGCACCTGGTACTGAATAAGAAGGCGAGTACCAGCACTCATTTTTTCCCACTTCAAGCACTGTTTCCAGCCAGAGTGTGTTTAATGTTTGTGTTATTTTCTGCCACTGCACCACAACTGTCTGGACTGGGGTGGGATGGGGGGCTTAGAGGGTAATGACCCCTGAGCTGGCACAGTATGCATGGTTGGCCGCTGCTTATCCTCCCCAGAACCCCAAGGGGCATGAGAATGGACAGTGGTCTTGGAGGTGGTTTATTATCAACTCCACTCTTACTAGACAGTCCACTGCCATGGCGATAGTGAGTTGCTTTCTAGCCCGACGCACTCCAACGGTCAGCCGCCTCCTTCTAGCTACTCTCTGTATTGTATGTGGACACTGATATCAAAAGAATACAGAGAGGGTAAATCAAATATGAGAAAAGGGGAGGAAAAAGACATTTTCTTTACAGTGCTTTTTCACTCATAATAACTAGAACACTTTTTGCGATGTAACAGGATGCTCCAGCGTTCCTGACTTGGCGCCTGAGGGCATCAGATACAGAAGGCTGGTCAGAGTCAAGCAAGGAGTGAGACGCGTCTCAGCTGAATTGCACAACGACGCTCCCATTTTAAAAGGTCATGTTCAAATTAGCTTTACAGCTTTACACATATGCCCAGGGAATGATCTACCTCTTCATTTAGTGGCTCCCATCCACTGCACAGTGCATGTAAAGAGCTAAGAGGTCAAACTTGGGGACACGTGTCCCAACCAGGGGCAGCCACCTGCTATACAATGCATAATCTGCATATAAAATTTTCAGATTTTTTTTTCAACTGAGCAAAAGGCTGTGCCTTCGGCCTGGTACCACCCTAGTATTGCTGTGGTCAGCCAACAAAGACAACGCCATCTTGGTGGATGATGATGATGATGATGATGATGATATGACAGTCACCTCCAAATGTGAGATGCCCTCTGCAGAGAGGATGGGGAA
>JABFEB020000098.1:1027574-1056766 GCA_019775895.2 Stomatorhinus ivindoensis
CTCATGGAGGTTTCTTGTGTTGGACCTGCCAGAGATGGGAAGACGATTCACCCAGACTAGCTCTGTCGCACAACGGCACTCACCCTCAAACCTCCACTTCTGCAGTGAAAATTTAGCAAGATATAAAAAATCACAATTGAACATAATATGAGGCAATATAAACACCTGTGTGAACTCCAGCTAAACTTCTCATGGAGGTTTCTTGTGTTGGACCTGCCAGAGATGGGAAGACGATTCACCCAGACTAGCTCTGTCGCACAACGGCACTCACCCTCAAACCTCCACTTCTGCAGTGAAAATTTAGCAAGATATAAAAAATCACAATTGAACATAATATGAGGCAATATAAACACCTGTGTGAACTCCAGCTAAACTTCTCTTCAATCCAGACATGGCAATATTCATTCCCTTTATACTAGAAATAGCACTTTATTATAGTAGATATATTCCTAGATGTCTAGAAATATCTAATTATCAAAATGTGGATTATTTAAATATTCATATGTTAATTAGAATGTTTAAAATTATAATGCAATCAATCTTACTGAATATACAAGATGGGAGGACAATGAAAAAGGGTTGAAAAGAAAGTAATGAGAAACCGAAGGTAAAATATTAAGCTAGTTGTTACCGTTAAACAACCAGATGTAAGCAACCAATCACAGGCATAAAAACTCACCTGCCTATCAGTTATACTTCTCATACTAGTTATTGGTAGACTAGCATTCCTTTCTTAAACATAAATAGGCTTATCTATTCTCTATATTCCATGATTTAAAAAAATTGGTTTACCTACTGAATTATTTGAACATTTAATAAGCACTGAACATGAACTAAAAATAGAACCATTTAAACACAATACCGATAGCATTTTAATCTCTTTAATGCAATGAGACAAGTAGATAAATATAGAACCTCAATAATGTAACTGTACGACTAACAGTGATCCACTAAAGAGTCACCTACGACAGCAGCATAATAAATCAACTGCCCACTTAAACTGACCACACACAAAACATTAACTGTGTCAAGGAAGGGCATGGCATTGTGGGAAAATGAAATGTCAAGGTCTGATCACGTAAGGAGGGCAACTGAAACGTCTAGTAAACAAAAAAATGACTATTGAAGTCATTGGTCAGAACCTAAGTCAGTTATATTGTAACAGAAATCGCCACGCCAATAAAGTCATGTTTTTTGGATGAAATAATTGTGTTATCGGGGCTGAGTGCCTTGAACTGCAGATGTGTAACACAACATTTTGACAAGGAGGACAGCAGAGTATTTTATATCATTTTTCTAGGGCACTTCAGAGCTTTTATGAGGGTCCTTGTGGTGTTTCAATCAGCAATAACAGCAGTATTTGGGAACTGGCACTCACAGAGAAGCTGTAACAATGATATTTGAACTCTGGGTTCAAAAGGCCCGCAAAATAAATTGCTTGGCACATTGTTTTCAGTTTGTATATAGTTACTTTCTAGTATTGATAGTTCAAACCCTAACCAGCACATATCATATCATATATGTAGAGAGCCATTAAGAATATACATTATACTTCTCTTTGAATTACAATGCACTTAAAACTGCAGCACCTATATTTTTATAGCAGACAACGATGGAAAATACCAAAATGCTTCCATCCATCCATCTCTGATAATGCTTATCCAGCACATAGTCACTGTTTTTTCACCAGCACCATGTCTCAAGACATCAATGAACGTGAATCACCAGTGATTTCACAACAGGATAGAAACCATCGAACATTAGCTCAACTTTTTTCTGGTGATGGAAAATGAGTTCTGATTTAGATCATCAACCAGAGGGAAACATTCATTAGCAAATTACACTCATAGAAAAAATATTTTTAAGAAGCACACCCACGTTTAACATGCTTCATTCAAACATTATCCTTATAACCCCTGTTTAAAATGTTAAAAGAATATCTTGTCTAATTGAATGTCTTCTTTTAAAGTCACTAACCCTAAAATCTTATCTTTGGTTGTTTAAATCAGTGGCATTATCAAAATCACTTACAGTATTGAAGAAATATTGAAAAGTCATGTACATTATGAATAAATCAGATCAATGCTTATAATTGTGAAACAACAAATGGCAGGGCTGCCAGAGATAATTTAAAGGGAAGCCCAATTCAGAGGTCACACTAACACCAACTGCGTAACATCCTGATCTAGGGATTGACAATTAGATGCATAGACAAAACCAAATACATTTTATATATCAGGGATTACCATCCACTTTAGCGACTTAAAAACAGGATGAGTTTGGAGGGGTCACACCCTTAGAAGGCACCAGTAGCTGGAATCAGGAAAACTCATCATTTTGTTTTGGACACTGTGATTAACTGGGGACTCCTTCTACTCTTACTTAATAATACTGTGAACAAGACTCCTGAACAACATACAAACATTCACCAACTGCCCTAATATTTACATTCTGTCAATCAGTACAATAAAACAAAAACATAAATTGTTTCCAATTTACCTACTAATAAATTTTTCAAAGTTTACAGATGACAGACATCTGTAGCTGCAAGGACACAGCTTTGCATTCAGCACTGAATATATATTGTATTTCACAGGACCGGGACATGCTCTACAGTCTTTTAGACACAGGTGGGCAGATTTCAACATTTTTTTCAGGCATTTCAGCAGAGTTGCAAATTCAAATCTCCCCAAAGAACATCTGCTCTAATATATGGAATGGTCGCTGTAGTTTCCAATGTAACGAACCATAGCCATGCAGTATGAAAAGATGCATATTTTGTACAATGAAATAAATTGCATATATTAATCCATAAACCATGTGATTTATTTTTCTACACTGCTTTATACTTTATTTATTTGTTTATGATAAAATTATGTCCTGACAGTTTACCTCACTTAGAATTTAGTGATTTTGCCTTACGAGAAGAAAACTAATAACAAAGCATTTTGTAGAACGCGTCTACAATAAGATCACAGCTCCATCTAGCGACATTTCATAAGTACAGCTCGATAGCCACAAAGTAGATGGAAGCACCTGTTTCCCTTCACGGTGCTAATTGTGCCAAATAAAATCTGAAACGTTATGTTAAAAAACGCCATCAGGAAGCGTGCTAGTATAAAATAAAATCTTATAAAGAGATCCAAACTGATCCCCAAGAAAAAAAGTTAATAATTTCTCAAATAAATATTGAACGTTATTTGCTAACTTCATATGTGATATTACAATTTTGTAACTTTTACCTTTAATAGTAAGAATTAATTATGCAAGTAACCTAATTCCTTAAATGTCCGATTGGACTAATAACTTCTAGATAAAGCGCCTTAATCAGCCCAAAGTAAGTCAGTAATTAAGGGGGGAAAAGTCCTTCAAGCTATCCGATATTGGCTGGAAAATGCCCAGTCTGTAAACGTAAACTGGAGCTACCGTTTAATATTCATGTTAATCACTGTGTAATGTTTTTCTTAAAAGGTAAAAATTCCCGAGCGCGAGGTCATTGCGGGTGTATGACGCGAGGCCCGCGCGGGTTGCCATGGCGACTCAGGCCTGGCACGTCTTTGGCTCCCCGACTCAGCCTGAGCGCTGCCATTAACGCGGGCGGAAGCCGTCAGGACGAACGGTGACAGCGGGAAAAAGACTAGGAAACAGGCCTTTAACCGGGTCCCCTGATGAAATTAAGGCAGTTCAGTTCGAATGAAGCAGTGTTGTTAAGTTTATACACTAAGTATTTCACTATATATAAAAAACAAATAATAAAGTAAATAAAGAATTATTTTTGAAGCCTTAAAAGGTTGTCCCCTTTATCTTTCAGGGAGGTAAATTACGAGCTAGTATTAAACAGGATTAAGAATATTTGTTGTGGCCCCTGGCCTGCATTGTCTACACAATTAGATAGCAACGTCATGATTCATATGCCTGTAAGTTATACAATTTCAGTCCTTAATTTCTCCATTTAATTTTTGTGGACTTACCAGTGAATTGCTGTCCACTGTGGTAGCGTACCGTTTTCTCTTGAAAACAAAGCGTCAATCATTGCCTTCACAACATTTCGCTACATTTGTTTGTCGACAAGGCATTTCGTTATGCCCTATATGACTAAAATTAGCTATCCAGTCTAGTTCCACGAGAGGAGAGACTTTAAACAGTATCTTTCGTTGTTTAAAAAGCTTGGTCTCATCTATGACCGCTATGAAACATTTTAATTTCGCCGCAGAGACGCGGGGAATGCCGGTATGAAGCGCGCGAAGGTCCGGCTAGCGCTGCCTCAGCTGCCGCTCGCGCAGTTCCCGCGGGCGTTTTGCGAGACCACATTTTAATTTAGTTTTATATTTTTTTTGAATATCGATAGTTTCCCACCCGCCCCTCCTTTTAAAAGAAGTGGTTTGTCTTATTTTGTGCTGCATGTCTAAAAATGATTTAATGAAATATTTTAATGGCGCATAAATACACCGAAACTACTATATATTAATGGTAATTCCGCTACCTATAACAAAAATAAAACCTGATTATGTTTCTTATTTTTTTCGGACATGTTTCTTGTTTTTTTTTTCAGAATCCGTATTTTTTACATACGTTATCTTTAGCTGATATCTGTAATTATATAATGATCTCAAAGTTGACCTGCACTTAAAACTGAAACAATAATTTCATGTATTATATTTTAAAGACAGAAGCCATATAAATGTCGGTATCACGTGTGCCATATTTTCCCGTCCTTGCTGGGTGCTCGGATCCAGGCACAGAGCAGCATGAAGAACAGAGCGAGCAGACACGTCTCCCAACCCTTGAGTAGACCCCCGCCTCCCCGTCGCCCGCCGGGCTCCAAGTCTGGGCCCGCTACACCGAGAGGGAATTTACATTTTAATAGGCAGCGCCGCTCGCTGCCTCCGAATGAGAGTGCACGCTCAGCTGAACCGCAGGAAACGCATCCACAGGAGAAGTTTAGAACGACCCCCAAGACAATTGACATGCGATACCCTTGTGAGGACCAATTGCTTTGGAAAATTTGAGGAAAAGGTCTCTCTTTATTTTTTTGCATTGAGCCATTTTCTTTTTCTGCATGTTGTGTAATATGAGGGATGTTTATGATCTATGGTTGTCATAAATGTATATCGTATGCAAAACATGGGCTCGTGATATTTGAGCTGTGATCTATATTTAAAGTTGCACTTACAGTATAGTTATAAATAAAGCAAGAAATATCCTGCTACAATGGTAGCATTTGTATTTATTTCGTAAGCATAGGGACTAACATAATCGATGTTGTTTTTTTAAAAAATAAAAAATCAGCATAAGAAGGCATGTATAAAAATACACAGAAATTCATGTGTGTCTGCATCATGTTGTATGCACAGTGTTGTGACACAATGTGAGGTTTCAAGGTTTTGTAAGTATGCATGAGGCAGAGCTCCCGTGAATCCAGCGCAAGGCCACTCCCTTCTTGGCGTGGAGCCCGTGCCCAGAGCACCGTGACAGTTCCATCACCACTGTCATTAGCCACCAAACAAAGGTACAACCACCAGATGGGGAGGGCTGTGAAGGCTCATTCTCCACTCCTGCACTGTGAGGAAACCCCGCTTTCTGCGGTTAGCAGAGGGCATGCCAGGGGCTGAGCCAGTGTCATCGCTTTAAAAGGAACACATAATATCATTAAAAAGAGAGTCAGTGCGGCAATGGTCAGTGAGGCTGACAGGCGACTGAGGTGAATAGACAAACCATTTCTGTTTATGCTCTTAAAGAGAACTGATAAGAGGTATGACCCATTTAAATATATCAATAGAAAATATCTCATGCATCCGTCCATTTTCAGTCTGCATGTCCCGGTGAGGATCACAATAAAAATATATCAACGGAAGCATAAAACGCCGTACTTATGCAGACTGAAAGAAAGCGAAAGTGATATTTCATTTTCCTTCTTTTTCCTTAACGGTTTGATGCGAGGTGCGTTATGCCAGCGTACTTTCCAGAGACAAGCCACTGTGGTTGAACTATGAAGTAGAGAAGCCATGAGACTCCGTCCCGTTGCAGAAGCAGCGCTGTTTTGATATTATGAATGCTGGGCTAAGGGTGTTTCCTATGATGGAACGGAGATACTGTTGTTTATTATTATTATTACACCACAAACAGTAAACAGTAAGGATCTTGCATTGTATAGTGCACCCAGCTGTAAGTTATTGTTTGTTTGTACCATACTCTACACTCAATAACTATAATCCTTGAAAATGACCTTTCTTCTCTCCATCTGTTTTTTCCTTCTAAAATTCACATCTGTGTCACACCAGAGTGTGAAACTGCATGAAATACTACAGCTTCAGGCATGCAATCAAGTTAACCCCCCCTCCCCTTGCCCCCCAGTCCTAATTAATAACTATTGAACACGCTAACAACAATCAGCGCTAATTAAATACGCGTTTGTTGACAAGTGTGCGGGCCTTATCAAAAACCATAGGACCTAGGAAGGGGCGGGGGTGTGAGACGAAGGTTCCTGTTTTCAGTAATTAGTTAACGAAGTGCCTCAGGCCAAACTGTCGCACTGAAGCTGCTGTGCTGTTCAGAGACAACAGGAGACACAGGGCCGCCCATCCAGTCGCATGCCAGGTGGAAGCTGGACAACATGGGGCCACATTGCTCAGCACTAATATATTCAGACAATGCCAAAGCCACAGGAATGAGCTGTTCTGCCTTGCCCTTGTCCCACAGCTCTACAACTGAATCCATTATTATGTCAAAAGTATCAGGCATGAAAAATTATGCTGTTCATGCAATGGCCTGTTTCAGGGAAGTGTCAGATAACCTATACCATTGTAAAAAAACAAAAAACTCTGCAGCGCAGAAATCCATGCAACTATGCTAAAGCTCCTTCTCTCTGCTCAAACAGAACCACCGATCCTCATTTCTGACACTGAATACTCATACGGTGAATACTCAGTTATGTAATATTATAAATGCTCTTCGGGACATTTTCAGGTGAATTAATTGATGCCAAATTAAGTCAGGTCAATTAGATCCCTCTGTTGAAGAAACTAAAAACCAACCTAGAGCACCAGGTTGTCTACAAGCATGGGCAAATTATGCTGGAACAAAAAAAGCAGGTGGTAACACATGTGTTAACATATCCTACACTTTACAAATGAGACGCACACCACAGAACTCGCGAAAGTTGTAATTAAATGCATCAAAAACCAGTCCAATATCTTCTCAGAAGATCCAGTGGGCAGTTGTTGTGGCATAGATGATGCACACGGTGGTGTGTAACAAGCTAAATCCATCCAAGTTACAAGCAAAGATTTAGTTATTCAGACAACTAAAGAAGGATCCGGAAGATGCAGTTGAATCAGTGTTATTGGCAGTTGGGTGTTGTGGAGGGCAGTTGGGTGTTGTGGAGGGCAGTTAAGGTGAGGACCTGTCCTCCACTGCCCTACTAACCCAGCCCAAGCTCGTGATCTTGGATCAGGAGTAATTTGGAGCGACAGCTTCCGCAAGGCCAGGTCTGCATATCGACAGCAGCCGTTTGTTCCCATGATCAGGCTGTGATAGGCAATTGAATCTGTCGGTGACCCTAAACAATTGCCAGGATGCAAATCAGAGACTCCCCACTTCCTACTGGCCCCCAGCCCATCCTGATCAATGCAAGTGATCGATGGCCTGCAACCAATATTGATGACTCCGTCCTGACAGTGGCCCAGTCTCCATTTCCCAGCAGTGGGGATGACGTGTGTTCCCTCACTTGTTGATTTCCCCTAAGTTAGAGATACACACTAAACACTGACACTCCATAGTTGTGAAAAAAACCATCTAGACTTATGTTGGAAAGTAAATACAGGAAGTAAGAACATGCACCTGTGTCAGTTGGATCCTCCATTATTACCAATATATCCAAGGCCTCAACTGGTCAAACAACAGACCACTCTCTTCCTGAAATCCAGTTGCATTCTGGCCCAAAATCCTTGAACCCAGGTGTGCTTCTGTCTGAAGTGAGCTGGTCACAGTGCTCTCCCAGATAATACGCTGCCCAATCTGCATACCCGATGGCGAACCGCTGCCCAGGGCCGCAAGGAGACTCAGCTGCGGTTCTGTATTCGCGGGTGCGTCTCTTCAGCTTAGCTCCTTGTCATCCCCCTTGTCCCATATGGTCGAGCATGCGCTGGCTAATGAGCAACGCCAAACAAGAACTCGAGAACTAAAAACATTCTTAGATATTTCAGGGTTCCATTCAGGATGGTTGCCAAGACATGGGACAGTGGCAGAAGCACAAAAGCAAGCGGACGTTGCAAGCAGTGAGAACATGGCAGCTGTTTAACTTAAAGGAGACAGTTAATATGGAATTATAGGAGATCTTAAAAGACATAATAATACATCCATCAATCTTCTAACCACTTATTCAGTACAGGGTTGTGGGGGGAACTGGAGATTATCCTAGGCAGCACTGGGCACAATACCCTGGATGCGTGGTTGCAAAAGTTTTGTCAATATAATGTATTAAGAATAAATGGGCAAAGACATTGGAGAGATGGATTTTAATGGTATGGCTTGCCTTGTAGCAACGTTAAGCTTCTCTTTTTTCCCTCAATCACACCATTGATATGATTGTTACACATCCTTGTTAATCAACAGGCTTAGTCTCCCGAGAATGTAGTGGAGATGCGTACTTTCAAGGCAGTAGTACTGCAGCATCTTGCCGTTATTTATCCACCACCCACCTCACCACAGCTACCGGAAGGCCGTGTCTCCGAATCCGATGCTCGGGGATCCACAGTCGGTCCACATTTCTGCTCCCTCCTAGCTCCCGGAAGGGAGCAAAAACCTGCACTGTCTGTGCGTCTCCGAGGACCAGACTGCCAAACACTGGTGTAAGTAGTCTAATAGTCTAAAGCACATAATAAAATGACATCATTCCACGAGGATGCAACGGTGAAAGTAAAACATAATGGGGCTTATTTCGTCCATTTTGCACACTGTACAGTGTTATTTGTCGAGGATGCTGGCTAGCTCCAGCTTGGGACGGCTTGTCAGAAAGGCGGCTCCCCTTAAGAGCAGAAGCATTGGCTCAAGTGCCTAATCAATAGCAATGCTTTCCTTGTGCTTCTGTGTCAATTTCCAGATATAATTTGGGGAAAAAGATGAGAGCCATGCACAGCTGTAACAGATCAGATCACCGGAACATCACACTCCTGTACCTTAATGTTTTTTCTCTGAACAATAATTCACATACATAAGCAAGAGCAATGCTTTAACAAATATTCTGCCAGGTTTGGGGAGACAAGCCAATCCACAGTGAGTAGTATGCAAGTTATGGAGAAAGACAAATTTTAATATATATTATATAAAATTTGTAAATAAACACACACACACACAATTCCAATACTCCCACAAAATTCAGATTTTTAATAGATTGTATGCACAAAAGCTACCTTGTACTCCAATGCAGTGCGACAGTAGAACACAAAGAAACACAGTTGTAAACTTTTTCAGAAATTACTCATAAATTGAAATGTTACGTCAGGCATGGTAGTACTACTAGTGTGATGTCAGGAAATAAACTTTTATGCAAATAACTTCAAGGCTGGGAAGAGTAGAGATACAAATGTCATATATTGCATTCATACGTTCATTTGACTGAAGTGGCAGATACGGCTGTGATACAGCGGAGCCTTTTCAAAATTCGGAAGGAGACAGGAGTCCACAAAACCCCCCAGAATCCATTGCTCCCTCGATCTTTCCTCTTCGTAAAGGGAAAACAATTTTCATTTTACGGTAAGAAAACTCCTTTCTCGTTCTTAAGGTGCACAGCATGAGTCCACATTAACAGGCAGAGGAATATTACCTTTGTAATAGCCATTTGCTTTTGTGAATGCTCTTGATTGCTTAGTAAATCACACAAATAAAAAAAGACAATGCATTTTTTTTTCTAAAGCAACTAATTGGCAATTAGTAATGCAATTGCGGAATGCAATACTTTTCCCATAATTGATAGCTTTTACTGTATTATCCTCCACAGGAAATTCGCCTGCAGAGACAGGAACTGCAAGGCACTCTATCTCTCATTAGATTATAGCAGATTGCCAAAAAAAAAAAAAAAACAAAAAAAAAACAGGGAAATAGCTTAATTTACCTAAGTGATGTGATTGAATGTATGTTTATGAAGCTTTTATGAAACTAGTGTTTCCTCTTAGCTAGTTGGGTGCTCATTGGATCACTCTCTCCAGACACTGTCAAGAATCACACGGGCAATTAAGGCCAGCACATCTCCAGGAGAGATATTAAGCTGACATGACAGGGAAGAACCTGGAGAACCTCTGTGCTCCCCAGCCTCCACAAAATACTGCAGGAGGACCAACATACCAAAAGCAATTTCAAATGCACCTGAATTATATGTTCTGTCAGATTTACAGGTATGGGTCACTGTGTACAATTTAACATGTGGACATGTAATTAGGATAATTTGCATACAAATGTGTTTAAAACATTCAAATTGGTGTAAACAATTACTGTAGTTTAATTTAAAGGGGAACTACACTAAAATTCAACTCATTTGTTTATCGTTTGACATTTCTACTACAGTTTAAATCTAAGCAAAAATGTTTGGGTTTTTATAGGTAAGAAGAGGATGCCTACATCACGATAGATTTTTTGCAGTTTCATATGATTATTTTCCTGTAAAATATGTAGATTTACAGAAAGCACGGAGGAACACGCGTATTAGTGAGACTTACAGCACGTGAACATTTCTTTCAGTAACTTCAAGAGCAAAATTTTTTTCTCACATCTTTAGAATGGGGGCATATTACTCCCGAGAGTCTTGCAGCCCTGAGTTTGCTAACTTATATGTTGCCTCATAAAATTTGTGGTCAGGCATTCAGTGGTAATAGAAGCTGACTGTCATTCACTGTCCCAGCAGGAACAGGGGCTTTTAAACAGCCTCAGCTGACTGGTGAACTAGGATTTTCCAGTCACTGCCTCCAACTCTCCTTATCACTGTCCACCCCAAATTTCACCAAACCCTCTTCCAACGTTCACTGAATGTCATGATTAGAGCAAAGAAACGTATCCAGTTTTCCTGATGCTCCCAGAATGTAGTCCCACTACCACAGCTACTACTATAACTAAGCATAATAATAATAATAATAACATAAAGGCAAAAGAAGGGCATGGTAAGGCAGCAGGAGACACCACTGTTTTACTCCTCAAAGGTCACGGGTTCAAGGCTGGGGGGTGTGTTAGCAGATACACCTATACTCCTAGAAAAAAGGGTAAAAAAATGATACCTTTGCTTGTCACTAGGGCTGTACCCTCAAGGGTCTCCCAATGCTGTTAATGCTGTTTGTACCATTGGGATGTTCTCAGAGTCGAAGTCTATACCTTGAACAGTACAATTACAAGGGTGCAGCCCCAGGTACAAATTTTTACCCTTTTCATGAGGATAAACCCTGAGGTTGTAGGGTCCTTTTATAAAATAATGTTTATTATAAAAGATTTTTTTTCAACAATAATTACATTAAAAGCATTCAGGCAATATGTTATTGTGCTAATATCGACTTGAGTAGAACGTGCAAAATCCAAACACAGACATGTGAACCTTTAGTTGTGTGGCAACAGGGATACCCGACATCCTCCCAAAAAAATAAACTGTCCTGTTAAAGATTTTATCCAAATGTATTGTTTTTTTTAAATCAAATCAGTTGATGACTGAATGCCGTAATTCTTACCACACGCAGTGCAGAGGCACAGAGACAGCACTGAGTTAGTTATGAAGATGACTTGTGAGGATAAGAGGACTAGGCAATAATCATGAAATGTCCAATGTGTTTGTCCAGCTAAGCAGAAACGGCACAACAGAGAAAACCGATAAGGCTCAGCGTTCATGTGGACACATAACCTGTGTGTGACACCTGACAGCCTGGACTATGCTGGAGTCGTCTTCGCCACTGAGCTGGTAGAAGACCGTTTGGAATGTCTGATGCCTTGTTTATAGAACTATCACTGGTCACCCTGGGGATTGAAGTGAACTCGGTTCTTCAGTGCTTTACCAGTCATTCCAACTTCACCACAGTTAAGAGTCAAACGACTGAAGGATTTCTGCTAATTTAGATGTGCATCCTCACTATAGGTGTCTGGATGTGGGGCAGTTTCTGGCAGAGAAATAAAGCATAAAAGGACAAACCAGGAGGTGTGAGACACTATTTTGGAGTTCTTTGGCACGCCGTAGTGAATTTGTAAACATCGTTAATCACAGATTAGCAGATGGGGAGTCTAATTGCACCTGTGGAAGTAACAAGACCCAGAGGACGGTTCTGTTTACTGACTACTACCATCAACGTGGAGGGCCAGGGAGAAGTGGGGAGGGTACACATTTCTCCCCCATCCCCCACATATCACACCTTCTGCATTAGCCTGATCCACCAACTGAGGTTCAGTGTCGGTGTGCATCCTCCCAGCTGACAGTGGACTGGGAGAGCTGCTTCCTCGCCACCTGCCTCTTGCCCCCAAAAACAACAAACACAATTTTCAGACAGACAGTACAGAAACGCAAATGCTGACACAAGACCAGGCTTCCCGTTAACGCCTTTTTATGTAAACAACAGATTTTGAAATGTACATTGTCATTTGTTGCACACATAACAAAAGCCTTCTTAGTCTCATATTATGTCACACAGATAGCCATCCTTAAATCTACCGTCTATCCACCACCCCCCATAATGCCGGTCATGCGTGTGTGGAAAATTTGCACGGACACAAGTCAAGGACTCTTATGACATCAACACTCCCTGTACAGTTGCCGGGGAAACCACCTTTCTGTGTTGCTGTGGTGCCTGTCCCGAATGATGGGGTTGACATGGTTGACTGATCTGAGGGCAGCTTGCTACACCCCCCCTCCCAACTCCTGCCTCACAAGCAGCCCAAGACCAGCACTATCAGTCAATCAGGATGCTCTAACGCACCGATTGCTAATTGATGTTGTAATCCAATCATTAAGTACTGTACACTGGAACTGGGAGCAAGGCCAAGCCAAACACCCCAGGTGCACAGCCCTCCACGAAGAAATACAATGAAGCACCAGCAGGTGGTGCTCTGATTGAAGACATGTACTTAAGGCCTAAAGCTCGCTGGTTTAAGTTCATCCAAGTGGAACAGATGTAGCCCGAAAGCTAATAGAATTGTTCTAGACAAATATCTGGTTGTATAAATGGATGAAATTTGAATTTTCTTTAGGGAGAAGATACATTTACCGAATGTGAATAAAAATCAGTCAGGCACAGTGGTCATTACACGGTATTGTATCTAGCAGGTTTAACCATGGGTCTGATGTATTATTTTGGAACAATAACGGGAGGTAATTTCATGTATCCATATTAATCCAAAAGTATATGTCAACTGGCAGATGTTGACACAGTAAAAATCGACGTTTTGATAAATTCAATGGGAAACAGATGGTACTGAAACATATAATAAATTTAGGCACAAAATGAAAGTCTGGCAGTGAACAGGAAGGGCGATGATGATGAGGTGCTATTCCTCCCTGCGGCCAGTAGGGGGCAGTCGACAGGGTACTGATGATAAGAATATAGAGAATCATAGAGATGCTGAGTCATTAACATGAAAACCCAGGCACTGATCCTTTAATATTACATCATGCATGCATATGCGCAGACACACAGACGTAGCTTGAAGCTGCACAGAAGGCAGCATGGCGCAGCCGACTGCGACGCTCTCCACCCCATAACAAAGAGATGCAGCTATCAAAGATACAGCAGTTATCTTTGACAGGCCACTGATTTTGCTCTGAGCTTGCTTGTCTGGACCTGGTCATCTGCAAATCTGAGACGCAGAAGATTGAATAACCTTCCCTTTCCCAGAAACCCATGTGCCAAACACCCATCATCTTCAACCCACTCTGCCTACAGTGAGGATTGCTGGGGAGGCTGATAATCACCTACAGTCCATTGTTCTCTCTCAGTTGACATCATGGAGGTAGGATTCACCCAGAGTATACCTATGACCATTTCCAAAATACTTAAAATCAAAACAATACTTCCTGTGTCTTGATTTTATTGGTGCAGCTACTGTGGGAAAATGACGCATGTTTGAAAAACTTAAAAATGAAAATAAAAAAAAACATAATAAAAAGATTTTAAAATTTTCTTTTGAGTTTTGACTGCTGGGACCAGCAACGAGCCCAAGTTTGTCTGCAAAAATTACTATGGTGGGCAATTACTGCCCCCTGGTGTACAATAAGAATACAACAATACTGGAAGCACAGAACTGCAAACTAAAAATGATTTATCACAATCCAAACACATGTTTAAATTATTACTACAGGGCTGATAGTTTGTATGCGCGCGACCAAGGGGCAGAGTAATTTAAAGATTCTATTTAAAAAATATTTACACGCGAATAAAAAAACGGAACTATGAAGGCATATCCACTATATGGTCACGATAGGGGCAAAAGGGAATAATTTTAGAAAGAAAAAAAAATCTACATATCGAAAATGCATAAATTAAGCCACGTTTTAAAGAAGCAGTGAGGATGCTGTGCAGCTCACCTGGAGACGTAAATCAGCAGTTACGGACTCCGTTTCCTCAGATGCAACTCGGCCTCACTAACCGGTTCTTCCATGCAGATACTAGCAGATAAGACGCCACCCCTCGGCTATCATCAGGGCCAGTTCCACCCCCATTCTTTGCGGAGGTTTTCCTCTTAACATTGTTGTATTTTTCTGATGTATAGGCTAATTTATTTCATCATCCATCCATCCATCCATCCATCCACCCTCCCTCCAAGTGCATATCCTGATCAGGATCAATGGATTTGTGTCACTAATTTTTCCAAAATAATTCACAAATTATAATACTGGTTGTCACGTTTGGTTACTTTCCAATAGCGCAGATTATCCAATAGCAACATACTAATTCACAAACTAGTACGAATGTTAAACCATCCGTTGGTCCCTACATCAAGCACAGCTGACACCGGCCCTGTTGAATATATCCAGCACGGTAAAAATCTAAAGTGTAGCCGAAAACCAAGACAGTACTAAATACCAGGCTGTATTTGCGGTGTTTCGCGTATAAACTTCTCACTTTACGGTTGGCTGTGAAGAGCTATTCAATGTCACAGTGACTGCATGCATATAAAGGATGTCATAAATCAGATAGCCTCCGAGATGTTCAGACAAGACTCAGTGTCTTATTTACACACTGATATATCGTCGTTCTGCGTGGATCCAAGGCCGTTCAGTATATTAACATAAAATGCGGACAGAATTATTGTCCCATCAACAACAACTTAAGACGTGGCTCTTAGCTACTGTCAGCAGGCAGACACTTCAAGGCGCAAAATACAAATCACCGCAGCAAACTCAGAGAAACGTTGGTATTGTTCCAAGTCAAAGCCTTATTCAATTCATAATGTACCTGACTCACGGTTAGAAAATCATATTACCGAGCACGCATGAAACAGCTGAAGAATGCCATCATGTGTAGGCCTATTAATACACGCATACAATCTCCCCCGAATATTTTAATGGCTAAATACGCATATAAATGAAACCCAGCAATATTTTGCACTTGCTCGGCGCTCACGCATTTTTATCCTTAACCTTTAAAAGGAAAATTCGTTTTTTTCCAAGGTACAAGTATAATCTACTTAGCACTATCACATTCAAGACTAATTTGTAATTTCGCTGCCGGCTCGGGGTGGCAGTAATAAATAAAAGCATATTGAAAATAATCCACAGTGCACCGCGAAATTTAAAACACAGGCAGTCGGCCGACCGCGCCTTCCTTCGCCTTGCCCTCGCCTAGGCATGGAGGGCGACTGATCGGGATTAATGGGGTCTGATCGGGTCTATTCGACACCCCTTTCGGGCTGCGGCTTGCTTGCATTTGGGATCTTGGCGGTAACCAGTCGCACCGCCGCAGTAATTCGCGTCCGTCTGCTGACCAGATGCCAGGGTGGCGCTTAGGTAGATATAAGCGCATTTTGGATCCCTTTAACAACAACAACAAACAGATTAAAATTAGATGTAAAATTATGTGTTTCGTACACAATATAATCTTACCCACACTCTCAGAAAAAAAGGGTAAAAATGTGTACCTTTGCTTGTTACTGGGGCTGTACCCTTGTAATTGTACCTTTAAGGTATATGAACGTACTCTCAGGAAGATGCCAAACATACAAACAGCATTTACGTACCATTAGCGGTTCAGAAACGTTCCCGAGTCCATTGCTGTACATTAAAACGTACAATTACCTACAGCTAAAGGTACAATTGGCAGACCCTTGAGGGCACAGCCCCAGTGACAAGCAAAGGTACAAATCGGTACCCTTTTCCTGAGTGTAATCAAATAATATGGGACAATACGAAGGCATGTCTGAATTTCCGATTTATTGACACGTGATTACAATGACATTTTCGGACCGCATAGCTTCTCCGACAGTCCTACAGATAAGCCTTTTTATGCCTACCCCCGTAATAAGTTAAACTTTACAAGCATGACACTGAATTGTTTGAATGTCATTTGAATTGTTAAAAAAAGTTAAATTACTACGTATTCGTCAAGGTAGAAAATAGAAATATTTTTTCCAAAAAACTTGAATAAACAAAAGTATTAAGACACTGGTAAGCAGTCAGTTAAGGCATTCTTCTGAAAGATTCGCTGAATCAGAAGCCCTTGAATTTTGCCATTATTACAGGCACACACCCAGGACAGCTGCATCCGGACACGGACTCGACTCGGCCCTCAGGACAGACCGCACAGCCTCTCGCTCACTTCCCATAGCTTCCTGGCCACAGCGTCGTCCCGCGCCTTGGCGCTGACTTCTTGCACGGCGCAGTTGGAAAAGTAGCGGCCGCTCAGGGGCTCGATGCCCTCCTGCAGGGCGCAGTGCAGGGTGGTCTGCGCGCCGGCTTCCGCGTCCAGTAAGAACAGCTTGGCGATGGGAACGAGTGGGAGTCTCAGCCACCAGCTCATGTTGCGCCCGATTTCAGTGCTGATGACACCTACAGGCAGGACGGCGCGTAGCCGGGTCATTTTAATATACAGATCCCTCTGCTCGAACCAATTTAAAAGAAAGTTCTCAGCGACACATGTCCCATATAGATGATTATACAGAGAGGATTTTAAAGAAGAAAAAAACCCAGACTGGTGCAGCAGGTTGGACAAACACGAAGACATGTAACCATTTGGTCAGCGAATAATAAGATGGACCATTCTGTATCACTGGGCAAGGTACTCCACTTTAATGGCCCTGGTGTAACATGCACCTGCCAAAAAATGTGCTAAATTTTCAGTTGAAAAGCAGTTATGAGGAAAATAAGACTTGGAATGCCACTCTTAGTGCAATCATTGTGCATTGTCAGTAACTGCCTGGGTTACATGAATAACACAATAATACCACCTAATTTAAGTTTACTAGACTGATTTCTTCCACCAATATCCAATAATTAAGCAAATAAAAACACAGCTAAGTCATTCAAATCAGTGAAATGGTAACATGACACAAGAGCCTGTGGGTGCGTCTTAAGCATGTGCTGAGTGGACACACACCTGGGTGCGTCTTAAGCGTGTGCTGAGTGGACACACACCTGGGTGCATCTTAAGCGTGTGCTGAGTGGACACACACCTGGGTGCGTCTTAAGCGTGTGCTGAGTGGACACACACCTGGGTGCAGGCTGAAGCAGCTGATTCCCGAGCCCTCCAGTCGATTGGCCAGTTCCCGGGTGAACAGCACGTTACACAGTTTGCTGTTGCTGTACGCTTGAAGGTTGTCCCAGGTCCTCTGCCCGGTGACCAGGTCTTTGTGGGCCGCCAGGGTGGTGAAGTTGACGGTGCCCAGGCGGTGCAGAAGGGCCGCCACGTTTACAATGCGACTCCGCTCAGCCTCCTTCATGCGGTCCAGCAGCAGACAGGTCAACAGGAAGTGGCCAAGATGGTTGACCCCAAATGCCATGCCAAAGCCGTCCTCTGTCCTGCCAGGTCCAATCATACCTCAAAAAGGATTCTCAGTTATGGTTCTGAAGCTGGCATTGAGCAACCATGACCACACCAAGGATATTTATATTTATTTAAAAATAAAGAGTGCCCATCTAATGTATGTGTTGAAGGTGTTAGCACCTGCGCTTCAAAACATCTTTGCTCAGTATTGGGTATGAGGTACGGAGGAGGACAGCAAAGGAATCTAACACCTGACCAGGGGCGGAACCAAAGTCCCCCAACAGAGCCCTTGCCACCCCCAGTGCCACCCTACTGGAAATGTTAAACATTAAAATATACCAATGAGGTGATCGGGCAAAGATTTGAGCGGAAAACTGTCATTTCCGAGTGCCCCTGATGGCATCCAGACGCGGCAGTACCATGTGCGTGCCGCTTACTGACATGTCATTGGCTAAAAGCTCTGGCAGCGGCACGCGTTCCTACATGATCCAAAACACACCCGCGGTAATGATAACAGCAGGAGTTAAGCAGGTATTTATAACAAATTACGCTGCATTACCTTCATAATAAGAGGTGGTCACACACTTGCAGTACATAACAAAATAGCAGCATGAAAGCGTCGCGCACTGTCTGCTCCATGACTCGTTTAAATTAGCCACGAGCCCTGCTCGTGCTGATATAGATCGTCTTTTAGACAGCGTCTTTGTACGTACGTATGTTTTAGTGCACATGCTGTAATATAGTGTCGTTTTATTATTTTAGCAAAGCTAGTCCTCACTAGAAGTCTGTGTGGTAAGTGTACATGCGGAGAACCAGTCATTAGTTTTCTACTGCATGTAAGCAGGCTATGCATGTCATGTTAAAACTGAATCAACTTCGCTATACTGTAATGTGAAGGTTTAATTAGCTGCCTAGATTCATTACTTTAATTAATCTATTTTAATTTAGTAAAAGCTAGCTACATTAAATAAAAACAAAACTAGTTAGAACATGTTTTCCTTCATTTATCATATTTACATGGACCCCTCTGAGAAAACCCTGGCTCACCCTTTGCCCCCCCCCCCCCTTAAATAAAGGTCTAGCTCCGCCACTGCACCTGACCTGCCCCCGCGTACCTCCACTTGTCTCACCTGCATTGTTGATGAGCAGGTCCAGCCTGGGCTCGGTTTTGAGGAACATCTCTGCGAAGGCGCGCACCGACTTCAGGCTGCCCAGATCCAGCTGCATGTACACCACCTCATTGTTCCCACTCTCCTGAAAGTGCCGGTGAAGTTAAAGGTAAATTACTCTCCATTGGAAGGGGGTCTCAAAAGTGGCTATGGTCCGTTGGCTCAATAATTCACTTAAAGAATGGTAGAAAGACGAAAATGGCCCACACCCTCCTAATGTCGAAGACTGCAGCCTCGGCTCTCCGTTTATTGCGACAGGCCAGGATAACCCGCGCCCCACGCTTTGCCAGATCCAGAGCCGTAGTCTTCCCTATGCCAGTGTTGCTACCTGAAGGAAATAAATTTACGGTCAGGGAACACCGAGTGTCACAGATCAAGAGGCGGTTACGTGAATGCACGCCGAATTATGCCTAAGAAACAGATGAAATACCAAGAATGCACAAAAAAATTACTAACACACAAGTAACAGCGACTGACAAGAGGCTGAATTGCTGGTTACAATTTTAGAAAAGCCTTTTTTGCAGGTAGGTCTATTTGCACGAAAAATGCTTAAAACGAACCCAAGACTAAACAATTCCGATAACGCTTCGAATCCCGTATCTTTCAAAAAATACACGTCATTTTATTTCCTTTCTTTTATACTAGAATCTTGTTTATGACTCAGAGTATAATAGAAAAACAAATACCTGTCACGATAGCAGTTTTCCCCTTCAGCACAGCGGTGCTCTTGCATGTAGAGCATTTAATCACATTATAATAAATGATTATGTAAAGACCAATCACTCCAGCCAGATATACCAGGAAAAGTGACATTCCTCGTACTGCACAGTCCAGTATCCTGATCTTAATGTAAGCTCATTGCAAGGCCCAAACTAAATACAGGAAAAACATAAACGCCACTTTCTTCTAGCTTGTTTCACAGGAATATACTTCCGGTTACCTCATACTTGCGGTATAAGAGTATAGCCACTAGATGTCGCTGTTGCTTTCTTGAAATTCACGGATTACTTTATTCAACGACGGAGTTCATCAACTAGTTTAACATAAGATCAGGTGACCAAGACAATCCACGTCAAGGAGGCCACTTTGAGCTAGGACAGGATTTGTAAACTACCATTTCAGTCAGAAGGATCTGGATTTCACGTAATTACCGAGTTCGTGCTGTTTGCTGATTGGTCAGTCTCCTTTAATCATGCATGTCCCATTAATATTAATGTGCATCCATAGGATGAGCCTTTCAATCAAGGAAACAAACCAGTCAAAGCACAAGGCAAACTGAATTATTTAGCCAAACACAGGAGCATTTCAGTTTTAAAGTGAAGTAGTTTATAAAACCTGAAGTAGCTCAAAGTTTCCTCCCTGACATGGATTATCTGGTCACCCTAAGATAAGTTGAACTCTATTGATCAGGGGGGGGGATTATTCTAGTGCATACAGCAGCAGAGTATGATCAACAGCAGCCTTCCTGCAGGATAAACAGGTCATCACCACGGCACCGCACACAAGCTGAACCTACCCGGAACATCCCAACTCACACATTGGGTTGCTGTTTGTTGATTTTAGGTCGACGTTTAAGCACAGACGCGCCACAGGGTTGTATGCTCAGTCTACTAACATACTCTCCATGTTCACACGAGAATGACACGTTTGCAGGCGACGTAACCATTGCAGGGCCGGTCTTCCGCGATACAGGGAGGAAATGCTGAAACTCTAGGCTGAAAAGCAGCTCCTCTCCAAGAGCTGTGGCCACACAGACTGCCAGTTGCTGCTACCTTGAACTGTTGTTCTATACCTGACATTTTCTTTAAACACTCATCACTTTCTACCAATATACTATCAACTTTTTTGTTTTACTATAAATGCCAATCTTGTGTTATTGTTTATATAATGTATCTCTAACTGTCCTTTGACATGTGTCTTACTGATACTGCTATTAGGAATTAACCAAAGGTTTTCTTTTTATGGACAGTTGTACAATAACGATAAGAAATTCTGATTAAAAAGAGTATTGAGCCAACTTTATGCTCGCAGTTTGCTCATACATAAAAGATTTGACATTTACAACAATGGCATCTTTGAAATGTGATATTGGTGTAGTTGTGGATGATAATGTTTTATTTTTTTATGTTTTAAGAAGGCTTGTGCCAACACCTTATAGTAAAGCATATTTTCAATTAAGCAATATTTCAGTAATTAAAATGAACAGTAATTGTGCTTCCAAATAAACGCTTATTTAAAGCCCATTAATACATATTAAGTCTAAATTACATTGAGGGTTAAAGAGAGGTTGAAGGACATCTCCTGAGGCCTGTTTCATGAAGCAGGATTTCCTGTTTAACCAGATAACTTGTTGAATTTAAGGTAGTCTGGGGTAAATGTAAGTGAAGAAAGTCCATTTATCCCAGACTACCTTAAATCTGATAAGTTATCTGGCTAAGCAAGAAATCCTGCTTTCTGAAACAGGCCCCAGTGTTCTTTCTGTTTGCATCTCCATCTGTCAGCTCATCCCTCCACGCTGAAGGACGCACTGTCGACTGGGCCCTCAGGACAGACCACAAAGCCTCTCGCTCACTTCCCAAAGCTTCCTGGCCACTGCGTCGTCCCGCGCCTTGGCGCTGACTTTCTTCACGGCGCAGTTTGAGAAGTAGCGGCCGCTCAGGGGCTCGAGGTCCTCCTGCAGGGTGCAGTGCAGGGTGGTCTGGGCCCCTGTCTTTGTGTCTTTGAAGAAGAGGAAGGTTATAGGCATGAGCAGAAGCTTTAAGAAGGGACTGGTGTAACGTGACAGCTCCGAGTTGATTGCACCTGAGGAACGAAATGAAAAGTTAAGGCTGTTAGGGATTCACTAAAACAAACAAACAAAAAAATACCATAACAACAAAACAACAATACCATAGCCTCCAGAGCAGTAGTAATGAACCTTCCCCGGTAACTAATACCTTTTTGCAAATAAACTATTCTTACATGCAAATAAACTTTGATGTGCTCAGTAGATTTAAAAACTTTTGCATTTTCAATATACAAAAAGGCTGCACGTCACATGATGTGTCCAAATTAAGAGGCTCTAAAAAGGGTAAAAAGTTGTACCCTTGTAATTTTTAAGGTGCAGAAATGGACTCAAAAAGTACAAACAGCAGAGTACATTTCTGTACCTTAAAAGGTACAATTACCTACAGCTAATGATATAATTGGCAGAACCTTAAGGGCACAGCCCTAGGGACAAGCAAAGGTACAAATCGGTTTTCCTGAGAGTGGCAACTTCATGGAGACTCACCTGGGTGCAAGCTGTAGCACGTCACGTCGGTGCCCTCTAGCCTTTTAGCTAGCTCATGGGTAAAGAGCACATTACACAGCTTGCTGTCAGAGTATGCCCTAAACACTTCCATGTTAGACGAGCCAACACCCAGAGCCTTGTGGGCACTCAGGACGTCAAAATCAATGCTCCCAAAACTATGGGCTGCGGACGACACATTTATCACACGGCTGGGTTGGCACTGCTTCAGTCGATCCAGCAGCAAGTTCGTCAGCAGGAAGTGGCCAATGTGATTGACACCCAGCATCATTCCGAGGCCATCCTCTGTCCTCCCTTGCTTGGCAATTCCTGGAAGATTGAAGTTTTTTTTTACGGCAAATAATGCTACATACTACCACGCTATAGACGAAAATCGTTAATAGTTTTTTTATGTTTATGTGATTTTTGACAAAAACTAAAAATGATATTCAAGAACAATCGAGAATATTAAACTTAGAGCATTTAATACATGAAATGTGTATTGCACCAAGTTCACACGCATTTTAGCCTGGCTTTCTTCACATTCCAGCAGACGGCGTGGCCAGCACTACTCGCTGGTGAAAAGCAAAGGAGCTCCGCCGGCTTCACCTGCGTTGTTGATGAGCAGGTCCAGCCTGCGCTCACTCTTCAGGAAGTTCTCCGCGAAGGCGCGCACCGACTGCAAGCTGCCCAGATCCAGGTGCATGTACACCACCTCACTGCTCCCGCTCTCCTGGCGGTCCAGGCAGCATATCGGCTTAAGTTCGCCACAAGGCCGAATTATAACCAAACCTCATAAATCCGTCTGGGTTATTTGCCTTACCGCTGCAATATCACGCGCGGCCGATTCCGCTCTCTGCCGATCACGGCACGCTAGAATCACCCGCGCTCCCCTCTTCGCCAGATCCACCGCTGTAGTTTTCCCGATGCCGGTGTTGCTACCTGAAAATATCGATTTATTATTATTATTAGGGTTATACAATTACTACGCAGTTTGAGTTTTAAAAGCATGCGTATATATTTTATAAATATCCATGCATCCACAGGCGACCATTTTTTAAACATTCATAACAAAAAGAGACTCACCCGTGATTATGACAGTCTTCCCATGCAGCTTAACTCTGCTTCGGCACCGTGCTCCCCGGACGAAAGTATTATACACGAAAAAATACACCCCTATAGCCACTCCAACAATAAGAATAAACGCAGACATTGTGTCAAGACAGAACCTCCTATCATGTACAGCTATCAGTTTACTGCCTTTGCCCGAAGTTAGGAGCTAAAAATGATTAGACGGTAAGGAGGAGCCACCGCAGCTCGACTGTATCGTCGGGAAGTTGAGTCATTGTAGACCTTTCTACTGTAATATTACCTACTTCCTGCTGTAAACATTATTCACATGTACATGAACCAATAAGGGTCCAGTTTAATATGTGCACATTACTTTAACCCACATTCTTAGGTCTGGTTTTGATACTCTATTTTAGACGACATGTGAACAATGTGCATATTTGCCATCACCGCCTCTTGCTCCGCTTGAATAAGACGTTTACAGCAAAGTGCACAGTATCGGCGTAAGTCATGGGCTCGCCATGATGGTGGCGTGTTACGGGAGGCAGATGGCTGTCGGTCACCATGATCCCATCCCGTGATGCCCGGTCATACAAAATGTTCGCGAAGTTCACTTCTGAAGATAGTTACGATAGAGTTCCGTTTGGCATGTTTCTTTATGTGCAGGGGCGTAGAAAACGATGATGGGTGATGTGAAACCTCTAATAATTAGTTTGGCTCCTTTCACCTTCCAATAAAAAAGACCTTCACACGTAAATCGTCCAGCCAATTGATGACACGGCTCCTAATCTTGCCACCATTGTTACTTTTAGTGCCGTTCCTTGTGCATGACTGCCACCCTGCGGCCAAACGGAATAACGTTCGGCCGGATACTGATATGCAAGAGGTCATGTGCAGAAAATGGGATTTTTGGCATATTGCATAACTAGTTACGGTTGCAGTTTCACAAAAATATAAACGCCCAATTTCCGGCTCCTGCGCAACTACTAAAAAATATAGATTGCAATGCTAGATGCAATGTTTTTAGCAAAGACTCAAAGTGTGATGCTTCCCTTGTTTACATTTCTGAAACCTTTCAGAAACATTCACAGCATGCATCACCACCATGACTCAGCAGAAGACAGACAAGTGTCACACAGTCAAATAACCAAAACTGTGAAATTCCCGTTTTAAGTTTGTTTTTTTAAAAATCTTGTATTTACACTAACAGACAAGCAGAAAGTCAAAGTTTTATATACAGTATACATGAACGTTCAAATCAAAGCTAAAACGATACTATTTACACGTGAACTAGAGTGTCTGAAGGGGTTTTCAGAAGTCTTACGACAAAACTATCAGCAATGCCACAGAACATGACGACTGAAGCATGAATTACTGTACACATTTAAAAACCAACGATGGGCATGTACACAGAATCCACTGCTTTTCATTGAAAGTTGAAATCCGAAAAACATCCATGTGTACGCAAATACACACACGCTCGCATCTGTGCGCCGGGCGTGCATGTGCGTACATATGAATATGCAACTACCTGTAGTGCAAAAAGTGGCGAAAAACATGAATACTACCATTTTACAAACACGAAATAATAAAAAAAAAAAAACAGAGAAAGGAGTATTGTTATATAAAAACTATCCGTACTGGCACAAAATAGAATGGGGTTCTGATTGTTTAAAAAGTGATGGAAATTGACATTTTTACATTAGTTGAATGATAAGGACAAAGTATCCCTTTGTATGCAAATCTAAATAAATGTTAAGTTCTGTAATAAAAAAAAGATAGAAATTTATGTGCAATATTTTATGGCTCATAAAATGTGAGCCAAACAAAATACTTCATTTCATGCAAATATTAACAATTAAATAAAAATCCTTTACTCTTCTGTACAAGACAGCTTCAGGAGCCAGAGTCCCCGGTACTGTGCCAAAGCCACAGCTGCTGGTCCCCGGGTGCTACGGGACCGAATTGGAGCGCAGAACGGGCACTTGGTGGCCCCTGAGGGCTTGCTGGTCTGCGAGCACCTTCCCGGGATGGGCCAGGCCCTGCCGCCCCGGCGGCTTGCTGGCAAACTCCGTGACGCTGAAGACGAACTGCAGGCAGCCCAGCTTGACGTAGCTGCCGTGGTGCAGCAATGCCGTGCCCTCCCAGCCCGCCCCGCTGCCCCCTATCAAACTGGAGCTGCTGGCCTTGCAGCTGCAAGAGGTACGAGGAGGGCCGTGAGGCTGGCAACTCATCACGCCCCCTGCTGGTGGAACTGATGACCCCTCGGCACAATCCTCCTCTTGCTGTGTACTCTTTTTACACCTCCCTGCGTAGGAGCACAGGTCACACACACACACAGAATGGTAAGCGGTCATACTGCTATCCTCCATTCCACCCACTTACAACAGCTGCTTCTACAGCGAGGTTCACAGAGCTCTGGAGCCAATCCCAGAAGACCTCGGCTGTCACTACATCTACACAAGGGCTGTTTAACATAACAGCTTTAAACACTATGGAAGTCCACCTGCCACAGGCTGATAAACACACCGGGCGTGCATGGGAGGGGGGGGGGGTGCAGTGAGGGGCTTACGGATGATGCTCTGCACTTTGGAGACCACGCTGCTAGAGGGCCCCGATGAGCTCTTCTCGGAGAAGTCGCACGAGTACAGCACATTGTCCACCGTCGTGCCGTGCTCACTGTAGTTCAGCAGCTCATACTGCTTTGTGTTCTGAGGGCAAAAACAAAAGACTTTCTAGAGACCAGCATCCTGGGCATTGTGTAGGGCCAGGTAATCAAGTAAAACCATTTAAATCACCATTTAAACTTAGTCAGGGCACTTAAATAATTAGCCGAACACAGCATCTGTAGATCGCTGCTCTGGATTCCTCTAGGGAGGAATCAACGTACAGTTACTTTCAAAACCGAAAATATCAGTCTGGCTGCGTGCTAAGGGGATAAGCGACATTCCAGTGCGCATGACCTACCTCGTCGTAGAAAATGCAGGCGTGCTTTCCAGAAACGTAATTGCAAAAGCCATAGTTTGTAAGGCACACATCCATGTCGGCACCTGCGCAAAGTGATTAAATGGAAAAAGCATTTGGTATCACAGTGCACTGTGGAAAACAGCACCAAAGAAACATGAGCGTTTCCCATCCCGGTTATGGGCTCCCAAATTACAGAAAAGCATCTCTGCTATTTTGCAGTGTTTGAAATCTGACCAGCAAAGCTGACTCATTATACAGTGCACAATATTACACCCACAATGAACTGCAAGTTATAGTGTACAATGTATGATGGTCTTTGTATTTCATAAATACAAACGCAACGCGAAGGTGAATCTGTCAAATCTCTGCCAGCAGCGCAAAAAGGGCTTGTGTACATATGTAAGCACATTTAATATTATGCTAACGATCTGTGCAAAGACCCAAGTTGATACTTCAATTCTAAATTTAATAAAATAAGACGCCATTCACCAGTGGCAAAATACAGCTGTCAAATGTTGCTAGGATATCAGCCTAGAGCGTCCAGGAATGCTCTTTGGAGCAGTACTCTCGTTTCACTGACTAATTCCCTATATATAGTGAACCACAATGATTTGTCTATATAGGGAATACTACACGAGTGAACAGATTACCACAGCACTTGCTCAGCACCGAGCAGATATATATGCAAAAATAAGAAGTCCCCAGAAACGAAAAGTGACGGACACTGCCCTGGCGGCACCAGGACCGCATGAGCCATCTGCCAGCCCTTTGTTTACCTGTCCCAATGTGCAGACTCCTGTAGCACATGTTGACTGGCCCCCCCTTTCCCATCAGCGGGTAAAACACGGCCCTGGCCTGCACCTCGTTCTTCAGTGGTGGGGAGCGCGCCAACAAGCCTGAATAATAATAATAATAATAATGATAATAATAAAAATAGACACCAATTCTGCACCCACAGAGCGGCGGTGTTTCTGAGCAGAGGTGGCCGGGGAGCCGTACCATCCGGACACGGGGACTGTGCTGCAGGGGCCGTGGGCGGCAGGCTCACGCCGGGCGGGGAAAGTGCTTTGGGGTCAAACAGCTGCTGGATCCTCTGCCAGGCCAGTAGCTTGATCAGTCGGTTGTCCAACTTGCCCAGTTCGATTTCTAAACAAGCAGAGCACAGTTCCTTCTTTTGGAGGTGCACAAATCCGCCTCCCTCACGCTCACGTTAAAACAGACGTTTGCTGACTTCGGTTTCAGATGCTAAACTTGCCTCCATCTTCATCGACGGCGGCCTTCACGTAGTTGGAAAGGTCCTCCGTGGGTGACACGGAGCCGCGGAGCTGGGAGCCCCCCTCAAGCGAGAGCGGACAGGGGCTGGCTTTCCCTTCTGTTTGGATGGGAGTGGGGGGGGGGGGGGCATGCATTACTGAAGCATCAATTAGAACAGCAGCATCTGTGCTTGGCCAGTGTGAGAGTCTCCTTACCCGAGGGGGAGGCCAGTCGGGCGGCTTCCGTGTCACGTGCCGCTCGCGGAGGTGTAAGGGCACGGGTCCCGGCAGTGGGCGAGGAAACGCTGCGGCTCGTCAGCGCGGCCGCCTGCCCCCCCCCTGTCCCAGGGGTGGCCCCGTGTGCCTGCGCAGGGGGTACGGCATCCAAACTGCCGCGGGTCGACGGGGACGGGACCTTCCGGCTGCAGGAGTCGGGGGTATCGCCGCTTTCGGTCTTGATCGTGACTTCCCCGACATGGTTGGCCAACGTGGGGGCCGAGTCGGGAAGCGCTTGGGGCCGGGGCCGCGCCGAGCCCGGGGGCCCGCCCAGGCGGTTCTGGAGCTCCGCCTGTCGCTGAGCTTCAGAGGCCCCCCCGCACGACGTGGGCCCATTTGCTTTGGCCGGCTGATCCAGCAGCCCGTTGGTGGTCTGGCAGTTCTGACGAGGCTTCTCCTCGCTCTCCTCGCCCGAGGAGTTCAGCAGCGGGGCCCCCTGGGGGCCAGCTGGGCTGCTGCAGGGCTTAGAGCAGGAGGCTGAGGGAAGGGTCCTCCCTGCGGCACACGGACACCCGCTCCCCTCCGCCGGCACGCAGGGCTTGAGGTCGGCCTTTTCCGTCTGCTCAGAGTCCCAGAGTGAGGAAGGCATCTGCTTGGCAGATAAATGTCTCATGATGCTGCACTGAAGCGAAATAACGTCCCGAAGCCACTGCGGGAAGGATGGGGGAAGACAGGGGCCAAGACCACGAGTGAGAGGTGACCGCGACTGCCCAAAAGAAGCCGCACACTCAGCTCCCGAAAAAGAAAGATGGAAGAAGGGGCTTAGAAGATACCATGACAGCTTTTTCCATCCCCTGTAACATTACAGGCACCCTGCCCCCACCAGGAGTAGTGAACAAACAAACAACATCAAAACAAACAAACAAACAAACAAACATCGCCCACCTCCTGTTGCTCAGGTTCACTGGCAAAGAGCTGGGAGATGTGCCGCTGGCCAGACTCGGGGACCCCGTTGCAGATGAGCTCCCCGTTGCGGATTCCGGCAGGGGCCATTAGGGGCGGGGGGCACTGGTACTGGCACTTGATAGCATCGGGGACCTAGTGAAGAGGGAAGAGAGGGATTGAGTGCAGTGTCGGGGGCGGGGGGCCTTGAGGCTGCATCTCCCTGTTAGCAGGCAGCTGGAGGTTTATCCCGACGCTGGAATTTTCCGACACAGCTCAGCATTCAAGAAAAAAAAAAGCGTGTGTGTGGGGGAGCCGGCCGACGCTCAGCCTGTCCCGAGTACATAACCCCCCCCCCCCCCCCCCCCGG
>JABFEB020000098.1:1058369-1079080 GCA_019775895.2 Stomatorhinus ivindoensis
CCGGGGGCACCAGCTCACAGAGCCAACTGTCCAAAAGACAGCACTGTCCCGGGGGCACCAGCTCACAGAGCCAACTGCCCGGAAGACAGCACTGTCCCGGGGGCACCAGCTCACAGAGCCAACTGCCCTGAAGACAGCACTGTCCCGGAGGCACCAGCTCACAGAGCCAACTGCCCTGAAGACAGCACTGTCCCGGGGGCACCAGCTCACAGAGCCAACTGCCCTGAAGACAGCACTGCCCGGGGGCACCAGCTCACAGAGCCAACTGCCCTGAAGACAGCACTGTCCCGGAGGCACCAGCTCACAGAGCCACCTGGCCAAGCATGTCGGGCATCTAAAGCAAGCAGACCTTTTGAAGTCAACAGAAGACATCTAAAGCACTCTGTCTTAGTCACACTCTTGAGGTTTACAACTTCCGCAGCTAACATGTTCTAGCAATACTTCGAAGTCAAGAAAGTCTTCTCTTCAAGATGAAAGTCTGGCCCTTTCATCCAAGATGTTCTGGAAATTACCGTCATACCGTCGCTTATAATTATCTTCACTATGTTAACACTGAACGTCTATTTAGCAGACACTTTTGTCCAGAGTGATGTACAAGCAAGGCACAATACATCAAGTCCGGCAAATCACCGTTTCCCCTGATCGCTCATGTAAATTGCTAAATCGCTAAGGACAAAGACTGACGAATCAGAACAGAATTTAGACTTACAATACAGCTGCTAAGCCAAGCTTTTATTTTAATAAGTATTAAGTTGTAACACCCCTGGGTAAACTTCATTACCATCAACCATTCTTTGTTTCACAAATTACTACCTATGAACACTGAAGTAGTCTGACAAAGGCTTTCATAAGTACAGCAAAGCACGTACATCCATGAAAGCCACAAATCAACAGCGGACCAAAAAACTATCCCCCCACAATGGAAAAAACAGACCCCCCCTGGAATTGTGGGACTTAAACACTGTGGTTAATTTTACTAAAGTTTCCATGATTACATTTAAATTTCAAGCAGATGTGCAATTTTCAGAAATGGTTCAGTGTCCAATTTCAGGCAATGAATGCAAATAAAGAAAGCATGAATAAAATTTCACGTTAACGGGACAACTGCCGGAGAAAAAATCGCGCGCCGACAGAAACAGCTCGTGAGCAGAAGCAATTCTTTCTCTGAGGGATGAAGCTTGGCTGATGGATGCGAGACACGGAGATGAGCTCCAGGAGCAGCCAGCGCCGCAGCTCATGCCCCGGGAATCCTTACCTGCCACAGGTGAAGCAGACTTTCACGGGCAGTGGGACCAGCCCATAGTGGTCCAGCTCATGCTGGGGCCTCTTCACGTTTTTCCCCGCCGTCTCCTCTTTCCTCTTCCGTTTACTCGTTCCTGGAGACATAGACAAGACCAGTGGTGGATCACTGAAAAAGGGAGCTCGGCTGCAGGCTCCATCGGAAACTTCTCGGGGGGTAACCACGACATCCCCGAACACCCCCGTAGATGTCGTGAGTTCCTCACAAAAAGGGGAGAATTCCGCTCCCTCACCCGGAAGTGCCGTCGTGCAGGTGAGCTCGTTAGGAAGCTGGAATTGCGTGGGGTTTCTCTCCAAGGCGGCGGCGATTAGTAGCTCGAAAGGCCTCTTGAGGTGTGGTGTCGCGCTTTCGGGTTCGGAGCTGGGCCCCTCATCCTCCACGTCCAGCAGGTCCTCATCCACGTCGTTCTGTTCCGAGGGCGTGGGCGTGTCCGTGGAGGCGTTCGAGGTGGGGGTACCGGGACGGCTGCTCGCCCGACGCTCCAGCAGTCGAACCTGCGCCACGGCTACTCTTGGGCCCCCCATGACCCCAGCCGTGCCGGGGACCCCATCCAGCCGCACCGGGGCCTGATCCATCTCCGTCGCTGGTGATGACGACCTCTTGGATGCCTGCCGGTCCAGCAGGCCGTTAATGTGCTCCGTTTTCTGCTCACGCTTCTGTCGATTGGAGAAAAAGTTCCTGCTTAGCATAAATTTAGCACATGGGGAGAGCATCGGCCGATTTGAACTGACGCTACAAGTCTCGCTATGCTTTGGCAGGAAAATATCAGAGGCTCTCAGAGGTCTCACCTTCCTGCGGACACTGCAGCGATGGCACATCCAGTCTCCAGGGGGCAGCATTTCTTCACTCAATGGTGGGTTACTGCAGGTGCAGTCATCATCAACAGGTCATCACCATAACTATTCAACCAGGCATTATCTAACTAGAAATTAATTCCAATTACAAATTTCAACTGTTCTACAATATTTAGGTCACTCAAGTAATTCAAATAAAGGGCAATATTGCCTTGTTGAACTATCTACCAAAGAAGTCAATTTACCCATGTAAAAATTACCAAAATAAGGCCAAAAATATATGTGGGTACTGTAAAGGACAGGGATCACATTTCAACTTTTACAGGACACAGTATGCTTTAAAAGGCTGTAGCTGATTTCTACCACTGGTCGAATCTTGTAAAATAAATTTCGCAAAACTGAATTGTAATTGCATGTATTTCAAAGAAAGCCAGCCAGCCAGCCATTTACATGCAAGTCGTTTCCTCAGCATATAGATGCAGAATGTTCTTTATATAAGAAAGGGGCCCCAGTGCAGAATCTAAGTAGCAGAGCAATGAAATCTGCCAGAGAATTAGACCTGAAATTAATAGCCATAAGACATTAAAGCTCTGACAAATCTACAGCCGGATGCATATCCCTATGTGCAGCCAGGTAAGTTAGGGCTTCGCTTCATGGGAGAGCACAGGAGTAGGGTCACAAAACAAAGGAATCTTTGTTACGGTCTTCAAAGCATATTTCACATGCCTCCAGGACAGGTTGAAACGTAACCCCAGAATTCCGTGATCTGAAGCCAAAAAAACACTTTAGAGCAAAGACATGGAGACCAGCAGCAGCGGCTTCAGGGGAGCCCACACACCCGCAGGGGCAACACGCGAGCCAGTGAGAGTGCGCATAGCTAAAATACTCTCAAGGTCTTGCAGGAAAGCCCTGAAACCCTACTCACAATTACATCATGAAAACACCGACAGCAAACAAACTAAAATGACAGAGAAGACCAATGTCGGAGTTTGCAGTTTGTGAACATAAAGCTGTTCCAAAAAAAATGTAGTAACTCGAGAGAAATGACCAAATAGAAATGTAACAGTCATTAAACTCAAGCTGGCGAGAACAAGTGTACAGCAGCCGTCAGACCGACTTGCACGTCTGCTACGTCTTCTGCCAGACGAGAGGTTTGGTGTAACGTGCCTGGCTGGGAGCTCTTTTCACACGGCGCGGAGTTAATGTGGAGATCTAGCGTGCCAGAAGCTGACAAGGGAGGAGAAAAAACAAATAAGTCCATCACAAAAGAGCTCCGCCGGGCATGGCAATAATAGCCTCTGGGCAAGATCTCACTCTCTCGGTTCACGGTAGTACTACAGATCAAAGCCAACGTACGCAGGGCGAGGGGCACTCTGCAGTACGCACGCTCCTACTCTGGCCTTGGTGCCAATGCAGAGCGGCATTGCCAACCAAGCAAGGGAAACGGTGAATGGAGGAATGACAAAATGCTGACTGGGTTTCTTCAGAACGCGGGGGAAAAAAATGCATAAGACACGGTTGGGGTAAATGCACCGGAATGCAACACAAAGACAGCAGCTCGAAGTTACTCAGAGAGGAAACCTGCAAGACATTACCTCACATAATGCGTTGATTGGCTGGGACCTTCCCCACCCATCCCCAACGCACAGAACGTCTGCATGTTCACTGCATTGTTGCCATTTCTCTAAGCATGTGGTCAGCCCAGTCTCCTGCTGTCCCACCCACCTCAGCCTGAGCCACCAAGCTTATACCCAAATCGGCAGCTTTGACAAGGAGAAATGACAGCCATCTGCAACAATGCTGGCAACAAAAGGACAAGCCCTACAACACAACGTTGGCTGTACGGGACTGTAAATTGTTAGTCACTTGCCCACTGGCTAAATTCAAACAGGATGGTGACGTCAACAGCTTTTCTGTGCCGATCGATAATCCCTGAATAACACCCGCAAAAAGATTATTTGTGAGCCCCTAGGCCTCCACCACGGTGCCAGACTTATATCACTGACAGTCCCACACCACTAACATCCGAGCCCTTTTTTGAATTTCAAATCTGCTAATTCAAAAGTTAAAACATTCGCACACCTTTCGCTGACACGTCACTGGCCCACCTCCATTCATTCTCATAGTACTAAAGATCCATGGGATCCATGGAATAACGGGAAATTAACTTCGGTTTCTTTTTCATAAGCGCCGACCGTATTAAACCCGCTCAATTTAGTCAACCGAAACCGGAAAGCAGACTGCAGATCTTTGACAACAATCCAAGTGCCAAAAAAATACTTCTATGAAGATAAGCGGCTTTCCTGATGAGTTTATTTGCAATTACTTGAAAGCGACCACAACACATATACGTTTTTTAAATTATTTGAGATTTGGAGACTTCGTAAGAGAGCGACGCCGCATTTGGGTGCACTCGATGTGTCATTCCCGCACATGTGCCGACGATTCGGTGGCATTTCGGCAAAATGGCGCTGGAAATAAAACAATTTAAACTGAGGTCGCCATATTGTAAACACAGCGGTGCACAGAGGACTCCATCTTTAACATCCGCTTCAGAAGCGGTGAAAGGAAAGCCCCCCGCTCCAGCGGCGATGCCCCCCGCCGCAGGTGCCCCCGGACCAGACAAAACACCCGCAACCCACCCCCTTAATTATAAATCGTTTCTTTTCTTTTTTTACTCGAACGGGCGACTCGCTTTAAACAGCCAGTAACTGCAGAGGCGCGCGCGCTCTTAGCAAAACAGCTGGAAATAACCGCGAGCCGCACAAACACAAACAACATAAATAAGCACCGCACGTCTAACGGAGGGATATGCAGAACGACATCCGCTTTTTACTGATGCTTAAGCACAACAGTCATCTTCGCCGCACAGCACGAGCTAGGCAGCTGCCTTAAAACAGGAGCATGCATACAGATCGGAGCTGGTTAATATTACAGATGCACATGCCCGGCGATCCAGGCAGGAGAGCCCGAGGCAGGCAAACGGCAGCATACCAGCACTGTAGGTGAAAAGCGGCGGGACAGTGATCGCAGCAGAGCAAGTCCCCTCCCTCCCGGCAGCTGTCGCAGGTGTCGTGGTTGGTGGCCCTGCCGCTCCTCCGGGCCTCCTTCTCCGGCTTTCGGCTTCTCCTCTCGCCGTCCTCGGACCTCGGGGGCGCCAGCAGGGTTTGGATTTGCTGCAGGCCGGACAACGAACAACGACTAGCCGGGCGTTCGGAGCTAGACACACGGCGAGCCGACTTACTCCCACCCTCACGAAAGAGCCGACGCCGTCGCCCATTATCCGCTCGCCAAGCCACAAACCACAAAAGGCCCAAAGAAACTCAACCTCCCTCCCACCCAAAGTATATTTACCAAAACCCCACCAGCTAAACATCCGAACAGGGGAACATATAACTATCCACTGCCCCGAGCGCCAATGCTAAAGCCCGCGGACCGGGTCAACCTTGACCCATGTTTTCCATGAGCTGTTCCCGGCAGGACCCGAGGAAAATGCCCCCGAGAGCGAACAAACATTAACTGAAAGCCTAGTGCTATAAAGAATCAGCCCCAACAGCGCGGTCCGTCTCTACGCTCCTCAGCTGGGTAACCGAACACCGCTTTGGACCCGGGCTACTTCAGTTTGACCGCTGACGAGCCGTTCGGAGCCGGACTGCGACGGGGTGAACCGGTAACAGCGGCGGCGTGCTTCACCTCCATCAAGCCCCCAGAAGTGTCCAGGTCGTACACGATCGTCGGGGTCTCCATTTTGTCCCACATTCATACGGCGGTCGGATCCTCCGCTCGGAAAAGCGAATCCTTGTCGAGGGCTAACGCCGTGGCAGGGCTGGAGGGAATCCACAAAGCGGCCGGCCGCTCACCACAGAGCCGGTCTGCGGCGCTTAATCCGAGCGCCGGGAAGACAGTTAGCAACGCCGACTAGCTAGCCGATTTCCAGCTCGAGAGCATTCGGTGGCGGAGGGTAGCCTGCTAGCTACATAGCCGACTAGCTAGCTAGCCAAGTTACAGAACAACCAAGGCGCCCGGATTGCAGCTCCTAGGCGTGAAAATACTTCAGCCGAGAACGGCCCACCTCGCCGACTGATCGCGGAATAAATATCGCAGGAATCCAGAGAGTGCTGCGTGCAGGCCTTCGCTTAGGCCTTAACTACATGTTTCTCGTTTCGGGTCCCGTTAGCCACCTAGCTGCTTGCAGAGATGCTGCTGAGATCCGCACGGCGATTCCTCTCCATGCTGGCTAACAAATTATCAAAAATTAAAACAAAAAAATCACAAGCGCAGCGGCCAGACTGAGAATGCCTTGCTACAACTACGAATATCCTCAACGTTATTTCGGCCCCCGTGGACGATCAGAACCCCAAAATAATGATTATTATTGTTGTGTGGGGGGGAAACCCGTGCATCAATCCCGACACTGCTGGCTACATCCTTTCTACGGAGTTGGCGCAAACTCGCGAAGCTGCTTCTATGCATGGGCGGTTCTCCAATGGCGGATAGACCTGGTTTGCGGCCATCTTGGTGAGGTAAATGTTGGCGTATTTTTCAATAATAAAAATGATGGTAATGATAAAAAAGACTACGTTTAATGTTAAGTGTACACAATCTATATATTTTTATTGAAACTAAGTCATTTAATAAACAGAGCAGTGCCATCATGTATTAGAATGAAAATGTTTCTACCGTTGCCAGTATATACGTGCATCATAGAAAAAGATAATGGTAGCGTGCGCCATGTTGGTGATGGCAAATATATTATGGATATAAAGTGTATTACCATCACCGTTGTATGCCGAAAGTATACACAGATACGTTAGTTCGGTGTATTAATATGGCCTTCATGGATGTTTGGCAGATGCAGATTTTTCACCAAAATTAAAATAGCTACGTTATTGCCGTTCCAGCTAAAGCAGCTGATCCAGGACTTGCAAAATAAGATATTTGAATATGAGCGCTTTAATTTGCGTATGTCCTACCGCGGCGGCATGTCAAATCATATCCTGCTGTGCGTGGTCTTTCTTAATTTTGAGTTTGTGTAAACGGTCATGTCACTTACATAAAGGTTTCCCAAAGTAAAACGTAAATAGTGAATTAATCGATAATGGCACTATACTTTAGATATTCGAAAATAAGCGAAACAAAAGCACAATATGAAATTCAGCTATCCAGAACCAAACATTGATTAATGCAAGATTAATATAAATTAGAATTAACATCTGGGGGGCAAGTTATGGGCAATTAGACTTCTATATTTGTCTGTGACAGTATTCATAATTACCCATCTTGAACGAGTTTATTACAGGACTTTAAATCATATTAGATTTAGAAGCCTGGGAACAAACGGACACTGAATCATTTTCTAGTAAAGTTGTGTCGAAGCATCGTCAAGGGAAATCTCAGATTTTCTAAATGTTGTTCTCAGCTTGCATTAACCATTCAGCATTACTCTAACTTCTGTTTGTTCCAAAAATAAAATAAAATAATCTAGTTTTGAGGTACAAAACCAGCATCAAACTAGCTGATTACTTTTTACTGGGACCTCCATCAGAGCAGGCCCTGTTATTGTTTAATAATCTGTTATTGTTTTCCATTCATTTTAAACTACATTACTGACAATTGTTGGTTCCAGATACCACCTAAAATAATAAAACAGTGGCTCTAAACAGGCTTGGAAAGGCCACCACTGCGTTAACAATTCTGAATTTGTAAGAAATACATCAAGAAACTCATTCAAATGCTATATTGACATAATAATGGTTTTTGAAAATCACCCATCATCCACCTGTTTGCAGCTCATATCAGAAAGCCGGGGACATCAGTCCATCACAGGCAGCACACATACACATAGAATGGGTAATTTAGATTTACCAATTTGCTAAGCTGCAGGTGGAAACCCGTGGAAAGTGCAGGTCCAGACCTAGATTTTGTTTCAACCAATCAGCTGAGCATAAAGAGTAACAGAGTACAATAAAAAGCACATATCCGGATCAGCTGAGTACTCTGTGACTCTGATTCTTTATGTTCAATTGATTAGTGAAAACACCCTTGGTTTGAATTTTTACTTTCTGGACCCGAACCTTCCATCACTGGCAATGGGAAGAACATGCAAACTCCACACATGGCGGGCGTGGGTTCAGACCTTCTACCCTGCAGGTGTGAGGTAACAGTGCTTAACCTAAATCACCTTCACATAAACTCATCCATTTTCTGGACCCGCTTGTCGTAGGGAACCTATCCGAGAAGCATGGGCGTCCCCCTCACATTTCATAATTTTTCGTTTGGAACCCCCCACATTTAACATAAAATATTAGTTTTATGCCAGTGTGTCCCCCCTCACATTCAAAATGCTTCTGACACCCCTGTCTGGAAAGTACCGGTGCAAGGCAGGGAACCCCCAGGTGGGGCACCAAACCATTGTAACGCTCACACACACCATTCACACAAACAGACAATTTGGTAACTTCATCATAGCATTATTTTGGACTTTGTGGGGGGGGGGGGAGGTGCAGAGACCCCAGAGGAAACTCCATGACAACACATGGAGAACATACAAACTCCACACACACGCAAACAGGGCGGAGACTCAAACTCCAGGCCCAGAAGTGTGAGGCAAAATTCCTAACCGCTGCGCTGCCTTACCTAATTAGTAGGGAGGGGGTATGAAGCTCTGTGCACATGCCTGGGATGTTGTGGGTTTTAAATCCTGTAGCTTGCAGAGATCTCACATAACTGTCGGGCCCATGAACAAGGCCCTTAAGCCAATCACTCCATGAATGCTGGCCGGCCCAGATTTCCAGGCTGGTCTCAACCGTGTGTTATTCTTGAAAAAAGAAATGTCTGTCAAATATATAAAACAATGGAAAATAAGAAAAATGGACTATTCTGCATCCAAACCAGGGAAAACATATATATGTACTGTAATACCTATAGGGAACCCCTCCCCCCCCACAACACAGCTGGGGTTTTAAAAATCTTAAGACAGTCACAGTTGTTTTTAATAATTTTTTTATTTGAGAGATTATCTGTCTATGAGGTGGTTGAAGTCTTCACATTTTACAATGAATCAAAAATATACATAATTGTCATTTGCTTTCTTTAATCGCCATCTTATCTTCTTCTGTTGCATCAGTGCTAAACAGAAGCGAGAAGGTAACAATAGTACAAATAAATAAATAAAAAAATTGGAAAAAAATAAAACTGATGCTCTTGCATCACTGATTTAATCGCTGAATTAAACAAACATTGCATTAGAAGCAAAACAGCAAGTGAAAAAGATACGGATGTTCCTGTTCCAGAATTACATCTGGGTGACATGAAGTTATCTGAAGGGTTTACAATAACCAGTGTAATTTCTGTGGCTACATTTAAAGCACACACAATAAAACAAACATCAGGTTTTGATTTATTCAGAAAGCAATACTATTTAAACCGTATTGTCACCTCTCATCAGTTATTGTTTAAGCTTATTTACCACATATGTTTCCTGTACATTGATATGATACCATTGAAATCAGAATTTGCTTGCAAGAACATACAAAACAATAGACATGGATATTACATTTTACCGTATTACCATTACTATAAACTACTCTTGGAATGGTTAAGTAACTGTGAAATGTGCACAGATTTTCAGTGTCGTCTGGTTTCCAGCCTGACAATACTTCAAAATTCTGACAAATAATAAAAATGAATAACTGAAGTTCTGCTGATAATGGGGGGAAATAAGTGTAGGTTTTCACATTTCTCACATAAGTGTTTAAAATGGAGTCAGCCCAGGGCTATTCTTGTTTTCTCGCCAGTACAGCTTACCTGTATAAAGTTCAGGTAACGCTTTACTTGAGGGGACATGAATAATGTAGAAGTACATGCGTACTTAATGTATTAATTAACCAGTAACTGCTGGTTATGCACTGATCCCATGCTTGTTCATCATTAATCAATCATGACAGTTCATGTATTTCATGGGGAAACCTATATTGGTTCATGATTTGTTCTTGAGTTGTAAATCAGTTAATTATTTTTATCCCCTGACGTGGTCTTACCATTATTAACTAATTAACTGTAAGCATATAGTGTCTGAATGAATACATGAACTGTCATGATTGATTAATGATGAACAAACAGAATCAGTACATAACTGACACTTAGTTACTGGTTAATTAATGCATTAAGTAAGCATGTACTACTGTATTATTCATCCCCTCAAGTAGTGACCAAAATTCATTCTCATTTTATGCTTGTCCCCTTCGGTCTTATGACATTGTCTTCTTCCTGATTCCTTATACCAATGTTTCCCTTGTCCTTTCCCTGTTTGTTTTTCTGGATGGTCCCCAACCCTAGACTGGGGATCGTAACACCAGGTTATTTTTTTGTACATTTTTATACTACTGTATCATCCTTCTATAAATTGTATATATCTCCATAACTCTCATGCAAGGTAGTAAAAAATGACTTTGCTTCCAACAAGGTGTCATCAGCAGGCAGAAACACTATGTTAGTCTTAATTTGAACGGCATCATTATATTTAATGGGTGTGATTCTGTTAAAAAAAAAAAAAAAACACGTCCTGCTATTTTGTGAGTGTGGAGGTCAACTGACTATTAATTTCACTGTTAGGGATTTTTTCCATATCAATGTTTATAAAGACTTTAAAGAAGGATGTTTAAAACGGGCAAAATTCACCCAGTTCCTTCCGGTATCCAGGGCTGTACATTGTTATATCTGGCAAAGTTCCAGAACATCCCAGCTGATGTAATAAATCTCACCACTCCAGGTAATAATCTTTTTCAGTTCTGGCAGACATTATCCAAGAGTTTGGAGGGGGTCAAGATTTGTAGCTAAATTCATACATTTATACAAGTTTACTATTTCAAAGTATGAAGGTAATCGCATGAACAGTGTGATGTGAATTATACTGCATTCCTTACAGTAGTGGTTATAGTGCATTATTTACTATCCAGTCACACCAGGCAGACAGATGTGTGGTGATGTCATACGCACCCTCCTACACCCAATACAATGTTCTGTGCAAATGGCACAGTGAATTTTTGAAACCCTATTGGCCATGTTAATTGATTATTGCCTTTTATACAATCCCTATAAATATATATGAATTAAAATTGTGGAAATAAATATATTTAAAAGTGAACTGACTTAGTTTGATGGACTCGCTGAAACTCCACAATTTCATCTGATGTTTAATCTACCTTTAGCTGGTTCCACTTTTCTTGACGATCTGATCGCAAGGTGTTACAGCTATATTTTTGAAGTAGCTGGTCACTTAACTGACAACCAAAAGCAGATGCAGGTTTTTTCCAGACTGTACATCAGGTCTACTGAGAGGCAGTCCAAGTCACTCTCCTCCAGAATCTGAGGCCTGCATGAGGCGTTACTTCTCATGCTCACGGTGGCTTTGACAGCCAGAGTTTGTTGTCCTGACAACGGACCTCTTAGAATGTAAAAACCGATATTCGACATGCATAACACTGAAAGAACATTCTGGCAAATTACCTTTTCGTAATGGCTAATCCCAAAGTTTGGCAACATACTACAGCACAGACAAACAATCCCAAGGCAAAAGTTGAAAATTAAATGGCAAGGGGTGTAATAATGCAGGATAATGTACTTACCCTTCATACACAAATTTATAGCTATTTTCTTCCCATAAATTTGACAGTTTTATCGCCTTGGGAAGATGGGAACCATAGGCAGGAATTTGTGCCACCCTAAAAGTCTGAGGGATGAGTAATGGTGAGACGCTCAAGAGAGCAGGATAAATGCTCTTTGTGAGTCCCCGTGGAAATATGCACACTCAAGCTGAGGCCTGTCTCTAATTGGTATTGTGCAAGTGATTTGTAATTTTTTTTCCCCATTCATGTCCACGACAGTTAGATGGCACAGCTGGGAGACCCTGTAACTGAAACCTTTCCAGGAGCCGGAACTTTCAAATCAACAGCGAGTTCTCGCTAAGCCTTGGAGAGATGAGGTCCTGCAGATATGCAGCCGTGTAACATTTGGTACCTAGTTCCTGCCTAATCAATAACTCTGAATTAAATACTGAATGAGACGGATTGAATACCATAAGTGTAAGACTGCTGTTGCCATAAATACCAATTTTTCTCTCATCGTTTCTTTGTCCAATATTCACCAAATACTTCATCTTGTGAACTACAGTTAAACATTTAAAATAAATATTTCCCCCCTCGGTTGCCCTGTAACTTTTTACAAAGTATTTTGACTGACATTGATAGATAAAAAATTGCATTTCCCCCCTCGCATATGACATATTATAGTACTTAATCCCGCTGGGCTATGTCACAGGATAGAAAATATACAAACACTGCAGCTAGGCCATTGGTAACGAGCTCTACAAAAATAACACTGTGTCTTTCACATCCTTTGCAGTGTTTGCATGAAGTCCTCTGAAAATAATAATATATACATCAGGAGACAGGAGACGGGAAGAAGAATGGAAAGAGGAGGTACTGGAGGAGTCACAGGAGAGATGAATGGTGCAGACCAATTCCCACAAGGCAAAAATGGCTTGATTTCCCCCATGCTGAAATGCGCCGTGTCTCTAAATGGAAACCTCGTATTCTCTGGTTTCCTACAAAAACCAAACATATACTTTGTAAGGACAGTAGCAAGAACAGTTTCATGCTTTGTTACAAGTGCAATGTTTGTGCACAGTTCACATTAATTTGCCATGAAAATTTGACAGTGGCAAAAAAAATAGGCTATGGCTGTGAAAAAGAACAGCAATTTAAAGTTTTTAAAGTTTAGTGCTTTAAAAGCCAGACCATGACAGATGTGACAAAACACAGGAGCTCAGCCCATATTCAAACTGTCATCACTTTTGGAAAGTTAACTTCCCTCCAGCGACCACAGACTGTAAAGATTCACCCTCATCTCTGAAGGATTGACTTGCGCAGGTTACTCCAAGGTTCATGACCTTGCAAGCTAACTGTACATTTACAAGAGTGGTCACAAAATTGGCAGATTTAACACAAATTTAATTACAAAATTACGAACTGATGGGGGGGGGGTGTCAAAATTTGAAGTTGCGTTGAGTCTGTTGATCCCCCCCAACAAACGCAATATTTTATTGTCAGGGGACTTTGTGTTGCTGATAGAATTTGCCCCTCAAGGGAAAATAGTTGGAGACCCATTATCTACAACTGCAGCAGCCAAAGGACCGTTTACCCATAATGGCAGGAGTCAATTTCACAATGAGGATTTCCTTTAGCAAATGTTTAATAAATGTTACAGGCTCAATTTGGTAAATGAACATTCCAGCTTCACGTGATCCTGGTAGGTCTTCCTCTTTCCTGAATCTCCCTGAGATGAGATGTATCTACTGTGAATGTTCCCCCCCCCCACCCCTCAACTACGCCCTGTTGTTGCGTGCGACCCACAGGCGTTCCATTAGTCCCCAAGGTATAGGTATGTGCTATAGACCAATGTGATGTCCAAGAAGGTGCTTGATGACCTTCGATTTACTGAGTACCAATTCTGAGCTGGGAAGACACAGGGCGGGATGCACAGTGGTGGCCTTACCTCGTGGTTCTTCAGGGATGCAGCCACAGTGGGACAGACAGACACAGCCGTTAGTAATCAGAGATCACGAGCCGGGGCTGATGGGAGTGGAGAGGGGACAGGGGTCCGGTCATAACGGTGTCCACCGGAGCACATGGAATCAGGGAGAGCGAGACAAACACAGTGGGTGCCCTTTAAATGACCTTTTGTAACTGGGGGCTTGACAATAACCTGACCTTATATTGTAAGTGTATCCTAAATCACAAATATGAAAGCAGTGCCTCAGTCATCTTAGATCATTAGCAAACGCAGAACCATCAGTGCACCGAGCGGCGTGACACAGACAGCGCCGGCTCTGGTGTGGATTTAAGCATACGCGTGGAGCTGCGACTCCCCTTCGAGAATACTCAGGCTCCTGGCCTGCCGCTCTGCAGCTAAGCGGAGTTTGCGAGGTGAACCGGCAATGTGGCGGCAACAGATGGCGATTTGAGAGCATAATTTCTGCACAGGTGTGGACAGCGACAGGAACACCTGAACATAACTGGCGAAGGACATGGAGGCCCACAGGCTGGCTTTGTAGTGTGGAGCTTAAGAAAAGCTCTCTTCATGGGGGATATTCATCTGTGCACTGTGAGTAGTGTACAGTTTTAAGGGGATGCATATTATGATACAAAGACTGTATTTTCAATTTATAGAGAAATGCTCCCCTAGCTTAGCAGTGGATATTACTATATTACGTCACAAAACCATTCATTCATTCATTCATTCATTCATTCAACCATCTTCTACACCCACTTGTTCTCTGCAGGGTCATGGGGGTTTGGAACCTATTCTGGAAGTCATGGGTACAAGGCAGGGAATAACCCGGGACGTGGCGCCAACCCATCACAGGATGCACAAGGCATGGACCAACCCAGGATGGGGCGCCAACCCATCACAGGACGCACACAGCATCCACTCACACAAGCACACTTACAGAAAGTCTGGCAATTCCAATCCACTTTAGCAAGTTTATGGGCTGTTGGGGACAAACCAGACTGCCTAAGAGAAAGATCTACAGACAAGGAGCCAGGACGGATACTCGAATCCCAGTCCCAGAGTAAAACAAAACCAGGAAATATTTAATATATGTATAAATAATGCATATACATCTTCTACATAAATATAGAATATATATACTTTTAGTTTAATAGATATATGTATCTACATGTATAATTTATAGCCAGTTCACCTGTTTAAGTGTTATTGAGAAATGTTCTTTATACAATTTAAATTACATTCAGACTTCTGCAGCTAAAGCAAACAGCACTTGCCTCTATCAAAGGCAAACACCACTGGTTTTTCTAATCATACATCCAAAGCTCATCTCCTTGTTTTAATGCGGCTGTAGTGGTATGACGGGTACAAAATGCACCTTGTTTCTTTAAAGTTCCAAATGAAAACAACAGATTCAGAAATGCACAGCACTTAAGCGGTAGCTGGTATGCTGACTCGGCTAATTTGGATAATGCACACAGATTGTAATGTAAGGAACATCACTGCCAGAGTCAGAATTGTTCTGCTGTCGCGTCGACGGACCACAGTATATGGTATATGAATGTATGACATCGGGTAAGGTATTAAAAGCAGGTCAGTTTTGAGTACTTGAAAGGCTAGCTGAAGATACAACTATACGACGCTACTCATGGTGGCAGCAGAATCCAGTGGCATCAGTACTTACTCCGTTGTCATAGCTGCGGACTCCGGAAGCGAAATCTGGTGTGATGTGGTTATACGGCACAGAGCTGGACATGGGTTGGAGGAAGGACTTCCTTTGTACTCTGGGAACAAAAGGACACAGACCGTTTAGACTAGATTTCTTTATTCTCATTTTTTAACGCAGGCTTCCCCAATTCCAGGCCTGGAGGGCCAGTCTCAACCCAGTTTGCATGTTTCTCCTGCTCAAACACACCATAGTCAGCTCACTAGCCAATTGGCAGGTTTAGTAGAGTTTTATAGGGGGGGGTTTGTAAACTTTGCTGCAGACTGGCCCTCCAGGACTGGAATCGGAGAACCCTTGTTTTAGTTTATTTGCATACATAAAGATATTAATTGCCGTTCCCTCTAGATTGAACGCTCATAACAGACACAAAACAGATGAATAGACAAATATCACATGGCAAGAAGGGTATAAAAATATATCGAACAAACATATTAAAAAAGGATATTCAGTCGAACTGTCTAGTGTTAAAGTGTCTGGTGTTAAAGTGACCAGTGTTAAAGTGATAAATGTTGGCACGTGAGGTGTAATGGATGTGAGGGGGTGTTACACCAATGATCCTGGCACAAACAGCCACCTCTCTGTGTACACACACCAGCATGTTCTGTCTCAAGATCAGCTTACTTGGAGAAGTACAGGTAAATCCCGAAGATCAGAGCCAGGATGATCGCGACGGGGATGAAGACTGCCACTGCTATGCTTATTCCCTCTGTACTGAAGTCAACATAGGCAACTGGGCAAGAAAAGAAAATCTGTTATGATCATAATCATAAAGAGACTTAGTGGTGAGGGAATCAGAATCGCACTCTAAGGCCCAGCAGGTAAAACGATGCATCATTCCCATCATGCAATTACTCGGGGAACTGAAGCATACTTGTAACGTACAACTGAGAGCACTACTTGACCCAGAGACAACATTTGTGCTTCTTGACTGCCCTTCTTCATCCACTAAATTTTCCATAAAGGATCCAAGGGCAGCCTTCTCAACCCTTCCCAACAGAGGTGGAAAGGTTTTTATTATATATATATATATATATTTTTTTTTACGGAACGCCGATGTTGGCACTCACCATCTATTTGGCGTTTGGAGTACTCCGCGGCGGAGGCTGTGAAGGGCCGGGAGAGTGCTGATTATGCTGGGAAGTAGGACAGACCCTCGGCAAAGCAAGAGCGCTGCTACACTTCACTGACCTAACCAATACAGCTAATGCTGGGAATGTATGCATTTACTACTATTTTATTTCAGTTTCACATTTAACACATTTAAGGTTATACTGTTGTAAAACATACACCGGGAAGGACACAGGTGAAGTGGTTCTTGAAAGGCTTGCAGATCCTACCCTGGCAGACAGGAGGCGGATGGCTCCACCGTGAAGGGTGTCCGGGGACACAGCAGACAGCCGGCTCCCCCTGCAGGTCATAGCCGGTAAGGCAGGTGAAGCGCAGCGTCTCCCCAGCCTGGTAAAAGGGCTTTTCTTGGCTCTGGATGCTGAATGGGGGGGTGCCGGGGTTTTCGCAGGTGTCGTAGGTCTCGGCTGTGGGCCAGACCAACAGGCGGGGGGGATTATTGGGCGACCGGCTTAGCCTAAAGCACAGGATAATTGCACAGGAACACTTTTGCTGGACTAATATCCAGGCACAGCTACACTGGAAATAAATATGATTATTCTGAGACTCTAAAATACTGTTTAGGTTAACTGCTTTAGCCCCTGGAACAACATTTTTCCTGGGTCATTATAGGGTAACTAAATAAGTTATATGATAACTAAATAATTTTTTTTTACTAAATTTACTTCACAAAAAAAAAAAAGTGAAAATAGGGGTGTATGGCCAAGCTTTAGATCCATCCCTGCTGACATGAGGAAAAAAAAATATTCTATTGGGTCATGACCCACGAGCTAAGAAACAGTGGTTTAGAGGAAGGCGCTTCTAAAGAGGCGGGATCACAGACGGAAAGCGGGGTCATGACCTTTGGCTGAAAGCGCAGGTGATCGTGTGGGGAGATTGGATGTGGGGGAACCTGAGGGACTGCAGACTCCAGATGTGTGTTAGTCACACAGGCGTAATGGATCCTAGAACTTTTATTATGATAGAACTCCAGGGAATTAAAGGGCACACATTTTCCTTGGTCCTCTAGGTTTGCATTCGCATTCCTTCAGCTACGGTAGATAAGGCTGAAGGTTTAAAACAAATAATTAGCATCACAAGAGGAAGAGGAAGTGGACCAATTTCCTGTCTAAACAATAGCTTCCAGTCATCAAATAAAAGAAACTGACAATGCGCATTGTTTTCCATAATTTAGCATTTTTAAACAGACCACTAATCTTTAACCGCATAGGTTTATCCACTGTGCTGTTTAGCAAGGAAGCTCTTTTTATTGATACAAAAAAATCGTTTCACAGCACAGGACATAATGCTCAGGGTTCACATACTACTGCACACAGTAATGCTGACCACATTCCTAGAAGTATTGCTCTTACTGGGCTAATACAGGGCGTCATTTCTGAAATGCCCAGCAGGTGGGAGTGTTTTTCCGCACAGCACCTGACTTTCGCCTTGAGTTTCTTGGCTGCCCATGTGCATTGACCGGCTACTTATTGACCGTCTTTGTGGCTTCTGCACGTGTGTGGTTCTGGAGACACTCACGGACACACTTGGGTGGAGTCTTGCTCCACCTGGGCCCAGCGGAGTCGTGGTTGTGGCAGGTTAGCAGACTATTGCCAGACAGCATGTAGCCCTTGTTGCAGACGTACTGCACCGTGGAGCCCACCGTTAGCCGGGGTCCTGACGTTATCCGGCGGCTGTGCTCCACGTTGCCGGGGTCTGCACACAGCCTCACTGCACACAGAGAAACAAGGATTTGCCAGAACCCTATCCATGGATGTACGCAGTGTTGGGGAAGTTACTCACAAAAGTAGTCCTTTACAGACAATGGTGGAAAGTTTAGGTCCAGAAAGTACAAATCCAGACCAAGGTTTTGTTTCAGCCAACCAGTTGAGTATAAAGAGTCACAGTCACAAATACTCAAGTAGTCTGCATGTACTTTCTGGACCTGATCTTTCCATCTCTTACTTATGGATTACTTTTGTGACTAACTTCCCCAACACTGGCTGTAAGAGCGCATGGTCTTCCATCATACCACTCCACCCTGTATATCCTTTTTATGATTTTACATTGCTTACGCTCGAAAGCTCATGGTACAGTACCCATCCAAAAACCCACGTCTAGCTATTAAATCTAGCTATTTTTCTTCGCAATACCATTTTGACATACTAAGCGATTGTGAGTCAGCGCCTGGAGCCACAGGAGTCAAGGGCCTTGCTCTAGGGCCCGGCTTTTGGGATGTGAATCGACAACCTTCCGATCATAGACACAGTCCTAACTCGCTGGGCTACACACTGCCCCCTTTTGTTTACAGGTTTGTAAACGAAACGTAACTGCACATTCTGTAATGTATATAAGATGGCTGGGTGTGGACAGAGGTCAGGAGGCCACAGGAAGAAAGATAAGCCTCGGGGATTTGATGGAGATTCCATTGCGCCATACAACATTCGCTTGTGGGCTGACAACCCCATAATTGCACTGTTCCCGGACCTCTGCCCTGCCATTGCCTCTTCCATATTTCCATTTTATCATTTAATTCTAAAATGCAGATTTTTTTTAAGCGGACCCTATGAACGTGTCGTCCTGGTTGCTGTACTCCTACTCACCAGTAGGTGGCCTTTGAGCCTTTTCTTTAGCACAGGGAGACGGAGCAGCATATCAGCAAGTCACATTTCCACCAGAGTAATTAGCTCTGCCCAAGTGATTTACGGTTTTTCATTAATGTTTTGATTTTAAAAGTCTGCTTGTTAAATGTAGCGTGACTGTTGTTTTGACAGAAATTACAATGGCACTGTTATAAAACACTCAAATGGGGGAATAAAGAGGACCCCCCCCCCCAAGAATCCCTTCCTTTAACCTTGTCAGTCTTGCTACCACTTGCTTTTCACACCACCTCCCATCCTTTTCACTAGGCCGCAGCAGTCTGGAAATATCAGCCAAGGGGCTTGCAAGAAAGACCACGTACACCATATACAATTTCCATTATGACATTACCTTTTTTTAAATATATAAAATAGCTCTTTGTTCCTGCAAGGATATTGTGCATCCTGGCATTCCTTGGGAGGGAGGTTACGTGAAAGGAGCTTAACCTCCTCTCTCTAGATCGTGTGCCTGATGGTGACACTTCAGCCACAGTGGTAAACGACCCTGTATATGTGCCACACGTGCCTCAGATTCCTGATTGTATCCCAGAATCCTCAGCGCTCTACACTTCACATCCAGTAATCCTCAGTGTTAACCGCAGTGCCTTGTGGATCTCACCGTTAGCCCCCCCCCCCTTTACATGGATCCCGTTCGCCTCATCGCTAATCCTTCCTAGCGCATATCCCGTGAGCCCCCCCCCTTGCTCCCTGAGCCTACCCCCCTGCCTTCAAGACAGATAAGTTCCGGCATGGGACCCTAACCCTCCATGTTGCAGAAATCAGGGGCACTTAACAGCCCTCTTAGCATGGGAATTGGAGGGGGTGGGGGGTTGCTTGTAGAGGCAGGCCCCCGAAGCCAGGAGAGAAGCCAGATCTCTAACAATGCTGGATAGAGGATGCGCCATATCGAATCGGAGCCTTGTGATTATGGCGCAGTCACAGCCCTGCTGGTGTTGTGCGACCCATGCGTCGCCGTGCACATGTCAATCTGGCACCAAGCGGCAACCGAGGATCATATTCAATCCGAACAGAATGGCGGGGGAAACGCGATTCACGGAAACCGGTCAGCCCGCCTCGAATTCGGTTTTAATGAAATGCTTTGTGTGCCTTCAGGCTTTCAACGACAGCCTAGGATGAATGAAGTGAAACAATGTCTAAGGCGGTAGAACCAATCCCTCAACCCCCCCCCCCCCCCCACCACACATTCTTTTGAATGACAAGCGGGGGAAATGGGACTTGTAGAAACAGCTCAACAAAGGCTCTCGTCGTGTTCGGGGACCAGGAATAAAATGCTGCCCAAGTGCGAATTGAAATGACGTCCTCATCACTGCGGCCTGCCACAGAATTTAAATAATTACCCACAAGCCCCTTCTGTGTCCTTCAGTGTCCTTGGTTTTGACTGTAAGGGAGAAGTGAATGTGAAGCTTTTGAAAGAGCCACATTGTTCCAAATCATGTTTTGCTCCTATAATTTCCTTGGTGGCGCGGTTGACGGCTAGGGCGTCGGCTAGGGCGTCGGCTAGGGCGTCGGCTAGGGCGTCGGCTAGGGCGTCGGCGGCGGGGTACTGAGGGCAGCCCTCA
>JABFEB020000098.1:1117143-1133742 GCA_019775895.2 Stomatorhinus ivindoensis
CTTAGAGGAACAGAAAGTGAACAGTGGCTTAGAGGAACAGAAAGAGGACAATGGCTTAGAGGAACAGAGAGAGGACAGTGGCTTAGAGGAACAGAAAGTGAACAGTGGCTTAGAGGAACAGAAAGAGGACAATGGCTTAGAGGAACAGAGAGAGGACAATGGCTTAGAGGAACAGAAAGAGAACAGTGGCTTAGAAGAACAGAAAGAGGACAGTGGTAGAGGAACAGAGTGAGGGCAGTGGCTTGGAGGGAGAGAGAGAGGACAGTGGCACAGAGGAAGAGAGAGAGGACAGTGGCTTAGAGGAACAGAAAGAGGACAGTGGCTTAGAAGAACAGAGAGAGGACAGTGGCTTAGAGGAACAGAGTGAGGGCAGTGGCTTGGAGGGAGAGAGAGAGGACAGTGGCTTAGAGGAACAGAGAGAGGACAGTGGCTTAGAGGAACAGAGAGAGGACAGTGGTTCAGAGGGAGAGAGAGGACAGTGGCTTAGAGGGAGAGAGAGAGGACAGTGGTTTTATAGGAAGGGAACAAGTGAGTGTGGCAGATATGGAACTACGGTGTTGTCGCTCTGGATTTGTGTCAAAAGGCAGGAGTGGGAATCTCCCTGAGCGATCTCGCAGCCCCGGGGCTAATCTCGACACGGTTAGCGGCACCTCTGGGGGCAGCGCTCTGACTCTGGGGCATTTCATCACCACACGCCGGCACTGCCAGTGGCGCAGGACTCGGCCGGGAACCCCAGATTGGCACACTGATGACACCGACCCCCTGTTTAAGACTCTGGCATATAGAATATCTCAGAAAGAGGCTGCCACCCCTCCCCCCACACCCCCCCACCCCAAACACAGCTCCCCGTGGCACTCTCCTCACACCACGAACAAACAGGGCTGGCTCTCCGGAGAGAGACGGGTAGCACTACAGCTAGGGCCTATGTGCCACCAGTTGCCATGACACTGCCTCATTAGCAACCCACACCAGGGAGACCCCCCCCACCACACCATGGCCTGATTAACGGTATCATTGACTCTGACCTTCCCGCGAATATGGCCAAAGGCAGGAATAATTAACTCCTGAGCCAAATCAGTGAGTGTCACCCAAGCGGCCCCTGCGTCGTTCAGACAGATCCGTCTTCGTTTGGGCAAGTGGCTTGCCCGCGTCCGGCGACAGACAGCCCTGGGGACGCCGCCGGGTCGCCCGGACTTTGTCCGAGACATCGCAGGTGTGGGTCAATGCCTTATGAAAGCTTTGAAGCTCAGTACAGATGAAACAAGGGCAAGCGTGCACAGAGGTGAATGAAGTCAATGGAAACAGAACAATCTTATCACCAGGACTTCGGTGAGAACTGTCAGGACTTCACTGGGAAGTGTTATTTCGGCTTAAAAGGCAGCTCAGCGTTATACACAAAGGGAGTCTGCCTGCTTCTGAAAAGGAAAATAAAAACATGGTTTTATAAAGGGTACTATTATTACTTTTCCAGCACGCCCCCCCCAAGGTAAGCACAACAACGCGCCTGACTGTGTCTTCCTTTCATTCCGTTGCATGTCAGAGGCGGTATAATCCTTGCTGTGATGGTCGCCCGCCTTACTTGCACAGGGTAGGGGCATCACGCAGCTCTCAAGTGGGGCAGGAGGAAGCGGCGCCCCCTGTTGAGTGGGGTAATTGGAAGTTTTGTAATGGGAAGAGGAAGCGGTTATCAGCATGCGCTCCCAAGTCCTGCCTGACGGCCACGTGTTTAATAGAGGGATGAATTTATTCTCAAATCCCCCCCCCCCCCAAAAAAAACAGACCGTGTGGACCACTGATAATCCACACCCACTAAGCCATGGAAAAGCAGGTAAAGAAAGGGAGAGTGGACAAAAAGAAGGAGAGAGAGAAATGGCTGTCTTACCCACAACCTGTCATAGTTCATTAGTCTATGGAAACAGGAGGATCTGGCTGCGCTTCAGCTTTGGTTGCGGCTATTTTTACCACCCTTATATACACTTCACTTGTCTGTTTGTCTGTCTGTCTGGGTGGAATTTTGTAATTTCAGTCACTTCCCGTTGTCCGATCGAGCTGAAATTTTGCACACTGACGTAAAGTCGATGACAATGCATGAATCAATTAACAGATTTGCCACTTAATTGGTTAATTAGTGGTAATCAATTAATTCATGTTTTAACCCTTTGATTAATTTAATCCCAGGATTAAATTAATCCCGGGATTAAGATAATCCCAGAATAAACTGAGTTATGATATTCATTTGCCCAATTAGGTCCGAAAATTAACTAATTAAGCAAAATTTTTCAGAAAAACTCAAACAAAACAAATTTCAACTTCCTATGATGAAAATTTTCTTCCCAAATTTTTACTTGTAAACAATCGAGTTGGCATTGAAATTTTTGCTAATTGAATTTTTTTTCGTACAGTTCTCTCTGTCGACGTAAAACAAAAACCCACCAAAATCGCCCAACTTTCTGAAATTTAATCATGAATAGTCAACAGAAAACAGTTGAATAAAATTATCTTAAGAAAGATTTGAATAATGCTGAATAAATATGTATTAAATATGGCAATGAATTTCCTCTTTTCATTACATCTAGTAAAAATATCGATCTCAAATTTTTTTCCAGCTGTTTTTGTTGTGATATAAGGGTGGTCTTTAAAAAAACTGTTTTTTAAATGCATATTATTCTCTCTGTCGTCATGTGACCACCCCATGGCTGGAAATGACAGATTTTTCACTGCTTCTTGACATCTCTGTAAAATATCCATCAGTGCCTAACATGGCGTTATAACATCGGCAATGGACATCGGTCCTCTCTGTCTAGCCGCTGCGAACAAAAGGACCAACCTGGAAGCTCTGTCATGCACCCTGCAGAACCCAGACACACAACGAATCCAGGAGTTACTTCTAGATTCATATGGGCCATTTTTTTCTCCTGACTGACTTAAATCCGGGGACAGGTGCACACTTCTAGATCATCTGTGGTGAAGTACTGATTGGCTGTCAGTCACCAATACGGAGAAAACCAGACACTGGGTACTAGATCTGGGGGGCGTTGGCATCATGTTAATCCACCCAGCATCTGCAGTGCCTCCACAGAGTGCCCTCAATTGTTCATTTTCATGCCCACTGTATGGATTTATTTCAGGTCAAAGGCAATGTACAGAAAGATGCAGGTTCATAAAAAACACTCCACTATTTACCTTGACTTGGGAATCTCCGGCCCCCAGGGCTTCGGGCTCCACCGCGTTTCATCTCGCCGTTATTTGGAAAGGTACCTGCCTCCTCGCCCAGTCTAAATATAAAGCCACTTTCTAAATGAAACCTCACGGGCTTCCGGTCCGCGCAGGCCCATCAGAGCTGCTCTCACCTCAGCAGTGCAGCCCGCGTGTCTGGACGGGGGGGCGCGGCCTTACCCTGGTACCTCAGCAGGAAGGAGCCGGGCTGAGGCCGTTGCTCGCTCCGGAAGCGGACGGTGATGTGGTTGCTCTGGCTGCGCACCACCAGCCCCTTCATCAGGATGGACTCATTGGCCAGCACCAAGGGCTCCCGGCAGCCCAGGTCCTCCAGTGTCACCATCTCACCCTCCAACAGACTCACGTTCAATACCTGCATGTAGGGGACAGTGAATGTCAGGTAAAAAGAGGTAAGAACAAAGACAGGTTATGACATACCAGGACAGGAAATATCACACCCTGTTAGATCAAGATGGACCAGACCTAACCAAAGACCAACTAAGCCTAAGGATCAGAACAGGTCGTGTAGGACCAAGAATGTTCAAGTAAGGCCAGCTCAAACCATGTCCAACCAGATTAGGATCAGCCAGACCAAGTGATTCCAGGATCAGCCAGACCAGGCGGTTCAAGGATCAGCCAGACCAGGCGGTTCAAGGATCAGCCAGACCAGGCGGTTCAAGGATCAGCCAATCCAGGCGGTTCAAGGATCAGCCAGACCAGGCGGTTCAAGGATCAGCCAATCCAGGTGGGTCAAGGATCAGCCAATCCAGGTGGTTCAAGGATCAGTCAGACCAGGTCACCCCGCATCACTTTCCCCACAACCTGGTATAATAGCCTCGTAAAATAATCTGTTCCAGCAGAGAGCCTTGCTTCTATTTTCAACCCCAAAGACATCTCGACCACTCCACAGCTATCCGTCTCTGTCTCCCACCAGGTGCTGGGTACAGGCTCATGCTGCTCAGATGATTGAGGAGGCATCCGCTGCCGGCCCGCATGCCGATCTGTAAGCACCCACCCCGTCAGCCGCAACACCACCCCCCCCCGCTCCGCCGTGGCGCCGACCGCTGGTCCCGGGGAAACAGGGACGGCAAAGCGTTCAGTTTCCCTGCACTCCAGCCACGCGCCGCCACAGCCCAGCACTCGTGTGAGATTAATCTGGTTACACCTCACGCTGTGTTGCTAGCACTGTGTTCTCCAGTCATGTCCCCCCCCCCCCCCACCCCACCACATGTCCCATTTACAGATTGCTGATACATTTTGAGAGGAGGGTAATTTAAGAAAGAAAGTCTGAAGGCTACTCAGTTGGCCCCCGTTGTTGAAAAGGACTGAAGGAGACTAATGGTTCAGGAGACTCCAGCCCATGTTCAGACTGTTTATTCTGTCTGCCACCTCTCTATTACACCTGCGCTTCATCCGGCGCGCCGGCCTAACAGAAAGGGCTTTCCACAGAATTTTAACTGCCTCTGATCAGTTAGACCACTCAGAGAGATCCAGACGCAGATAAGGAATAAAGAGAAATATTGGTAACACTTTCATTAAAGCCGTCACATAAATGCATTATACATTCATAAAGTATTATAATCATAGGTAAAATAATGAAGCACTGATCCGTAATGCACTATAAATATCTTCATAATGGTCAATATAAGAATTAGGGATGGTTTGTACTGCTTAAGTGCAATATAGATGAGAGCTTCACAGAGCATTCATAATGCAGAATAAACGTGGCTATAATGTGTTATGCCTTTTTATAAATAGTTATAGTTGTGTTTATGATGCTTTATGAATGCATTGCAATGCATCATGATGACTGCTTTGATTGATATCGTATAGTGACAGGGAAGTGTAATGATTAAGGTGATGCAAATCTTCCAAGTAAACAGGTCTGTAATGAATACAGATTAAGGAGCAAAATGAGTAAATGTTCTTAAAGGGATCGTGAATGAAGATAACAGGTCCTTTAAAGGGGAGTATGGGCCTGGAAGGTCTATGAGCACACCTGGGACAGCTTGCTGCCATGGAGACATTTAAGCTTCACTCTGATCTTCATTGACGGCCCGCTAGCCACACACTGGGCCAGACACATCAAAGATCATAGAGCAGAAAAGGGCTTTAAGAGCACATTAAGCTCGGAGGAGCAGCAAGGGGCTTAGTGGAGTCATCGGTTTAAGAAGTATTGCCATTGATGAGGTCGCGGGGGCGCCGACCCGACCGGTGGCACAGCACCACCTTAACCAGAAGATGACCTTCTCGGCCCACGGCTCTATTGCAGGCTGACCTCGTGACATCGATCTTCTGCTCACCTCGCCCACATTCATTCAATGCTCCACGCATGATTATGCCAATAAGATCGCTCATTTACCCCATCACCCTGTGCTGGATAAGAGCTTGGAAGAGAGATGGGTACTCCCCCTTATACAGAGAAGCAAAAATAAAATCTGAGTTCGGGAAAGTCACATGATGCAGATACTGTAACAAAGTTTCACAATGAGGTTCATAAAAAAGGATGGTCCCACTGCTGGTGTGTGAGCTAGGAGCGGAGTTCTTGACTGGGGCCGATTCCTCAAGGGTAATGAAAGTGTCTCCCGTATGGCAGTGGCAAATTAAAATGGCTGAAAACATGACCTAAACGATCAGCGCGTGAGACGGTGACATTATAGAAGCAGGCAATGCTGAGTGTCTGTCACCATGCTTGGGGAGGGACTGGGTAGGGGGCATTCCTCAGAGCAGAGCGGTGACAGTTTCTCTTCTGGAGATGCCCAGATTGAGAGCCTTAGGCAAAACTCTCCCTTTTACCCATAATGCATCATGGACAGCCAGCTCTCCACATGAACCTTATATTGGGTCGTGTTGACACACAACAAGATTGTGGCAGTTGGTGAATGAAACAAAGGGAGATCAGTAAGACATGTAACAAACTACAGGATCTTTGGAATAGAAAGAGCTAAATCATCATACATCGCCTGATGATTATAACAGCTTAATTAAAAGGTTAATAAATCACTGTGGTTCAAATATGCTTAATGAGCTGGTGGTAAACTCTGGGTATTACAAATACCGTCATCTAGATTACGCACATTAGCGAAATCTAAAATTTCCATGTGATAAACCTTGTGATCCCGTATATGTCTCCCATTTATAAAATCCTGTATTACATACGATACTGTAATTAAGTGGTTGTGATGAATGAAGGTCCTTAAATGATCCCACATTTCATTCCCTGTGTGTTAAATTCCAACAAATAGACTTTACAATTCAATCATTGTATTTTTTTTTTTGTCTGACTGATGTTTTGACATTCCAGTCATTACAGCATAATGCACTGAGACAGGCTGCTCTGCAGGGGAATGAAAACTCAATCAGGAGACAATGTGAAGGACCTCAGAAATGTCCTTCACGTGGGGCGGGGCATTTTCCCAGCCCTAACTGCCGATGACATGGCTTGGCATTAGGGTTCCTTGGGGGGCTCCGGCATCATTTGGGAAGAGTCGCACGACGGAATGTTGGCCTCGGACAGCGGGGTTGTGGCAGCGGACGTCTCTAATCTAGATGCCCGTGAGCCCAGGGGAATGCATCCCTAAACCCTTTCGTGATGAAACGGCTCCCAAGTTATGGAGGAAGCTGCCTTGGCGCTGTATTCACATTTTAAATCTCTCCAAATCTTTTCTTTCAAGGACAAAGGGGAAGAAATGACTTGGGTGTCTCTCCCGCCCTCCCTCCTTCCACCCAGCATTTGATGTGCCATTTCCATTATTATGCGCATTTCCGAGATAAATCCTGCATCCTTATGACTCTCCTCTCACCTCTCACACGTCTGTCATGCAAAGTACAACTCAGTTCAAATAGGTACCTGACAGAATGGGCAGTAGCATCTTGGCACTCCGGAATGCAGACATTAAATGTATGGCAGTGTGCAATAACGTGTAAGGCCCTGAGCATGGCATAGAGGTCAGTTTGGTTTCTTACTTTTTACTTTGAGAAATATGTTGTATTTGTGTGTGTCTATACACACACACACACACACACACACACATTTACATCCTCCTGAGACCCAAGGAAAAAAAGTGTCCTTCAATTGTAGGTTATTTGTCTTTGGAGGAAATAAGTTATCTTACAATTTAGATTTTTTCAAATGTATTTTTATTTTTAATTTCACAGCATGTCCTCTTTAGTGCAAAACGGGAATAAATAAGTTTCCGAACATCAGTGAAAAGATAAATGCAAAAATAAAATGTCCACTACGATAGACATAACTAAATGGGTGTGGTCTCAGGAAGTTACATAAACACTTATTTTGACCTTGTAGGGACATTTTTCCAATTTCCCACAAGATGTCTGAATTTTATACAAATCTGTTACTGCAATGAAAAAACTATAATATCCTACTATTTAGTTTGGTTATTTATGGTTAATGTTAGGACTGGGTAGAGATTAGGGTTGTCATGGATGGGATTGGGGTTTTGCTCATAGAAATAAATTGAGAGTCATTATAAAGATATAGATACCTGATGTGTGTGTGTGTGTGTATTATTTGCACATTTTTTTTTCCAATCATGGGAATCAAAATAATATAATAAAAGATTTGAGTTCAAGAATAAATAAGCATAACATTTTTGCATATTATCTTATTGTCTTTTTCAATCTCTTATTTCAGCAGAAGCCTGGTTTGTCTTTAGAGACGATGCTCTTTTGCGCTCTGGTCCACATTAAAGGCACAGAGTCTTTGGAGACTGTGTTAAGTCTGCACAGGTGACTCTCACACACCACGCCTTGATATAATGTTCCGCATGGCTGGATCCCTTTCAATGTCCAACTTCCACTTTTCCCGTCTCTGTCACTGCAACGTTCTTCATGCCGGTCGGCGGTGCCAAAACCCCAGTTTAGCCCCCATTCTGCGTGTTTGGCATTTCAGGGCAATGTCATCCTCTGAGATCTCCTTCTGAGACATGCAGCAGAAGGAGCCCATTGCACAGGGACCAGGGAACGGCTGGTGTGACAGATGTACGTGTGAAAGTTGCACATTTGAGAGATTATCATGAACAATGAAATGATGGCACGATAATCCCCACGTTCTGTTACCGCCTACAATAAAAGACAATAGCAACATAACAGTGGCTCTTGTCCAGTGATGTTTTTTCCTAATATCATGCAGACATGTCTATGTAGGTGAAGCAAGGTGCCGTGATTAGACTTCAGGTTGAGTGAAGTCTCTCTAAAAGGAACCAATTCTATAATAGGTATCTGGCAGGAGATTGGTCATGGGACTGGTCTGTGGATGCGGTGTGATGTGGATGGAGTAATGTGGTGATAGTAATATGAGTGGAGTGAGGTGCTGTGATTAATCCATAGGCTCACAAGGGAGGTGACACTTCTGTGCGGAAATCAATGAGTCTTTGAAGGTGCCACATGTATTCTGTAGACAGTGCCATGTCATTTAATTTCGCTACATCTATTACTGCAGTACAGTGTCCCTACCTCAGGTGAGAATGGCAAAGATAGAGGCAAAAGACATGAAAGTAATACCAGGAGGCCCATAGCTAGAAGAATCCCCTGTATTTTAATCGGGAGAGGGTGCAAAGGAGCAAAAGAACGTCATGACCCCCCCCCCCCCCCAAACCAGAAACACTAATGGATCATGCACCAAAAGATGAGACTGTTACAGGAGCAAAAACAGAACTTAACGCATTTACAGACCGACAATTACAGGTGCTGAAAATGCTCATTTTCAGTTCCCCCTATCCAGCCTCTCTTCCTTCGGCTGAGCGGAGTCACTTTTAACAAATCCACACCTTCTCATTGACGGGGGCCAGCTGAGCTGCCTTCATTTACATTTCACAGAGGGCCAGAATTGTCAGCCTCTGGCCAACATGAGAAGCAGCCCGTCGCTGACGAATTAGCCCCTCGCCGGCTCGCGCCTGCCAAATCCTATACCGCTTCCCGTGTCCTTGGAGTGCTCTGGCTACAACGAGATTACAGACTGCTGGATACTCGCTGCCAAGGTGCGCCATTAGACATTATTACGGCGCTAATTCACGATCATGTTCCGGATTCCTTTGAAGCGTACTAAGACAAACACACACATGCACACAGACCTGTATTCATATCCTTATGGGGACCATCCGTTCATTTTTATGGGCAAAACCCTAATCCCAACAATGACAACCATAAATCCTACCCCAAAAATGGTCCCCATAATACCAAAATAACAGGGTTTTATCACATTGTGGGGACATTTGGTCCCCACTATGTAAAGTATATCAGATCCACATACCCCAAAGCTGCAAACACAGGCTGTTTGTATTGATAATTTATAATGGCAGTATGTGAGGAGAGCCCTCCCAAAGACACAAGGAATTCTCCCAGACACAGCGAAAGGGCATGGGGGGGCTGGACCTTTTCCCAGGTAGCACAGGGGGACAAGGCTGGAAAGCTGTGCTAAATATAGGTACTCTCAGTCTGGGGGGAGTCCTGCCGGGCTCTGGTGCCCAGAAGATCAGCATGAGCCTGCGTCAGCCTCCGCGCCCACGTTTCAACTCCAACAACCCCCTGAAATGTGACGGCCCCACCCCTGTCTGAGAAAAAACACGCTTCAGACACCAAAACGCAGCGAGCGTGCGAAGCCGCGATCGCTCCAGTCGCGGCGGCTCCGACAAACACTCTTCAGGGCACTTTAGGCAATTTGGAGAACAATAAGTGCACTCGCTGGGAAAAGCTTTTTGATGGTAGTCATTGCAGAAGCCCCTGAAATATCCTATTACTACTGCCACGGTAAAAAAAAAAATATATATGCAAATCTTAGATAAAGGTGAATCATTGTCTTCTGACGGAAAGAAAAGTTAAATGGCAGATGAATTAATGCACAAATTCAATATATAGAGACACTATCGCACACACCGTGTGGCAATGCAGAGGTTGGAACAATTCAGAATGTCGATTGGCTGCCCAGCACGTGTGACTCATGACTCAAGCATAAGCTAGTTTCAGATTTTATTTTTTTTTCCTGTACCTGGATGTTGAGCAGAGCTATTTGAACACGACTCATTTCCTTTCCCAAATCCCATAGGTGCATCAAGGCAAATCACGAGTGTTGACCCAGGCCAATTATGGAAATTTCGGCTTGGATTTGTGAAGTTTCCGGGCCTCCCATCTCGCCTAATCTTTTATTACATACGGTCAGGGACGGAATACGGACCGGGCCAGCGGGGCCGCTGCCCAGGGGCCCTTGGGGTGCAGGGGGCCCATGGGGCCCCTAGCCCAAAACAATTTGCAACGCTTATCAACAATGTATTTTCGTTTGTCTATTTTAGAGGGCCTACATTCTTTGGTCCTCTGCCTACAAGGGCCCCTGACCCTACAGGGCCTCTGATGGAAACATGGAGCGAACGTTTTGCCCAGGGGCCCACACAACCCATAATCCGTCCCTGCATACGGTACATTCCAACACAGCACCCATTCAGTGCAGACCTGTGGGCCACGGAGCCCTTAGAAGACACAAACAGGGCAGCCCTGCCCAGGCCCGGAATCCACCCTCTTTGCTTGTTCTCCCTCCATGTTGGGAAGATCTTCCACAAACTGATTGCTCTGCACTGTGGGACATTAACCACACAGAGACAGTGGTAGCGCCAGGGACAGCGCTGCCCCTCTGGCATTGTCGCCACGGGGACTACCCCCCCCCATCCAAGCACACTGCAGAGGACCCTGGGATACCTGGAAGGACCCTGGGATACCTGAAGCAGTCTGCTGGGGGAAATCGCTCTGCGGGTGACATGTGAGGGCCAGGGCCCCCACAGACACACGCGGCTCAGTCGCGGTCATTAAATAAATCCCTTTACCCCCCAACCGCATGTGTGGAAAGAGCCACAGACAGTCTCAGGCATTGTCTCAAGTCCCAGACATGGCATTTTCCAAGTTGGAGAAGACGGAATTACATTATTGCGAAACACCTCCATCCATCCAACCGGTCTAATGGAAGGGGGGGGGGGCTTTCTTCATACTGATGAGAAGAGCAGGTATTGCACCCAGACATTGGTAGAAATTCTGGGTTTCCTGATAAAATGTCACCTTGCCCCCCTCCATATATATATATATAATTTGAAATTTGCATGTATTCAAGGGCCGCTGTGATGTGGTGAGCGGAGTACCCATGCCCGTACTGTGCCCCTACTGAAACCTATTACTACTGAATTAGCTACACAAGGTTTGTAAGAGCGGAGGTGCCCACAGCTGTACGTATCGTCTTAAGACCCCCCTGAAACACACCCAGCGGAGGAGGATGTGAAAGGGGAGAGCTTCAGAGAGCTGGTGCCAGTCTGCCTCTGTGCCGAAACGGGAGAGAGGGGAGCAACTTAAGGTGCAGGGTATAAGGCCGTTAAAATCTTGGAAAAGATCTTTGGCTTGCTTGGCATTTGGTATTGGTTGGCATTTACAGAGCCCACCCAGACCCCCCTGCGGAGCTCAAGATGCCCGAAATATACTCAATAACCACGCATGTGCGCAGAAAGACACTGCAGGGGATGCCAGCCCATCACAGGACACAGTTATTATTGTTAGATTTACTAAAACTGATACGTTTTGATACAGCAATTCTGCAAATCCACCACGTGCATCACAGGAAGGGATGTGGTAAGAAATTTTATTTTGACTGTACTGTCAAGGATTGTGAAAAATCACACACAAATCTCCCAAGCTTCCTATCTTGCTGTTTATTAATCATCGTAAAAATAATAATCATTATTACTAAGTGGAAGGACACAGGGACGAGCACCTTTGCCCTCTCCGCTGACTGACGCACTCAGGCACGCTCGGCGCGTCGCGGTTATCTCCTGCTTCGCCGTCCGCCTCGCCGGGCGCATTGAGATTCAGCCCAGGATCCCGACGCGGAACGTGCTGAATTGGTTTTCACGCAACACGCCCGGCTAAGACACGGCAAATGCAGAGGATGGAAAATCCAACAATGTGAAAACAAGCCCAGGATTATGTAAAATCATGCGCTCTCAAGTACAAAAAAATGGACAGCTGACTCAGCTCTTTCTTGAACAGTTCTTTTTCGTTAAATAATTACTGATCAATGATTATACATTTAGATGTTATGCTTTCAAAAAAGAATCACACTGCTGAAAATTAATGAGAGATAAAACTCATCTGACTGCAACAGTCAGACATCAGACTCTGGGACAGAGAAGCTGATGAGTGCTGTTTAATATCAATTAAACCGTGAGTGAACATCCATTCAGCGTTACCTCCAAACAAGCTATTAAATCATCAGCAAACGTTTCCCTAAACAAACTTTAACGTGTTCGTTTTCTTACTAACTGTAGTTCAGAATCATTGCGAAACATAGTGACACAGATGTCCAGCCGGCGCCCTTGACTGCCTTTTTAAGCCAATTTTTCAGGGCATATCTCCAAAAACATTTCTTGGTGTAATTGAGTGTTTATTTCTGCTCTCTGCTTTCTAGCTGTTCGATTCAAGCCTCTTTAATGCTTCTGAAGCTCAAAACACGGGCCAGCTTTCCGTAGTAAGCCCTGCTCGTTAAACATTATGATACCATCGGCTGCCGCAGCACTATTTGATTATTTCTTTGCTTAGCCTGGGATTTTAAAAAATCATTCATGCGTCTTCATAAAGCACTTAAAGGGTGTTACGGTAGGAGTCTGCAGAAGCTTGAATGAACAGGTTAAAAGACGTTCTTTCTGTAGTTTGTTTGGTACCTGCTTTTCAGAACATTAGTCAAAGCATCGGGCACTCTGTGAAAGAAGAACGAGATAATCAGGCGAGATTGATGTACCTGCTTAGTGCAGCACAGAACAACGCTGACATGTTGCAGAGCCACAAACGATGGGGGAACTCACACGGGAGATGCAACACGTACCGGGTATATTGTCCCGCGCAGACACATGCGTACGCAGACCGGAATACCGGGGGATTATTCACTCCTGATCACACCAACTGTTGCATATGTTCCTCCAGCTGTCCTCGCTAGCTGGCGTACGTGCGCGAGGCTCTGTTTCTCCCACTGCGCGCTCTTGACCGATGGCTCTTATTTATACGTCCGGCGTCTCGAGCGGTCAAAGTAAATTGGAAAAGAAATGGAAATGAATCCGGGGCAATTCGAAAACATGCAGCATTTCCACGATATCGATCCTGTCACCTCAAACCAACTTTGACGAAATAAAATTGGGGTCTAGTAAGACTACATTCGCGGTTATGTGCAAACCATTTTTTCCTAAATGATAACAGATAATAAATGAGAACTAAAAGAATATCCTTTTGGCATGAAATTTAAATCAGAATATTCTTTTTAGCACGAGGCCGTGGAGCTAGGAAAACTTACCGTGCCTCGAGGAGACACTGTTTAACTGTCTCATTTGTTATGCATGGACAACACCGTGGGCTTCCAGGAATGATAATAATGAGGAAAAACCCATCAGTGCTTTGCCCCCCACTAGCTGAAAAGAAGAAACACTTCTGCAGAAACAGAATGGACCACCTCATGCTTCCATATAGTACCACTCAAGTGTAAAAGGCTTTATTTTGCAATCATGCCCTGTTAATCTGTTTGCAGAATGCAGAAGAACGCATTACTGGACAACTGTGATACACGTTTCCATGCCGACAGCATCTATAGAGATCAATGACAATTAATATTAAGTTTCTTTTTCCAACAAAGGGCTAAATGATTTCAAAGGTGTGTCAGATCAATATGGCTATTTGTTTTGCATTCAAATCACCTCCGCTTCTTTTTTGAAGGGCTACAGTGGGTATTTGCTGACGATGTACGGACGTGGTAACGCAAAGTCGCCGTGGCCTTGGGCCTGCTTGACAAAGACGAACAGGGATTGCAGCGGGTTGCATCAGGTTAACCGTTAAGTACCACACTCAGCAAGGCAGGCAGACCGACCAGCACAAGACGGCTCCCACAAAGGATCACAGGGCTGCAAATGGAAAACTCTTGATCCAAGCACACTTGAGGGAAGAACTCTGTGTAACCTAGGGCCAGCTGATGGCACTGGCAGAGCATCAGGCGACCAAGTCACAAGCAATTAAGAAAAGTTTAACAGAATGCCGTCCCACTTCCATCAAGTGAAAAAAAGTCGGAATGAACCCTGGAGTTTTCATACACGAACTGGATTTTTAATTTACAAAATATTGCTAGTGACAGAGATGTGGAATATTAAATAGGCTACTAACATAATACTTTTCAGACAGCTCTAGGTTCTTATGTCCGATATATAACTTCCCGTTCAGCATTGTTACACATGCTACTCGAAGGTCAGTCACTGAGTGTGATGGATCCTGAAATGGGACTGAGTGGAAACAGACCTTTCTCAAAAGCACTCTCGTGGCCCAACAATTGAAAAACTATTCAATGCAAGCTGGGCTAGCTGTTGACCCTGATGTTAGCTAGCTAGCTAATGTTAAATTACTAGTAATTGTGTCATGACATGTTGCACTAAAACTCCTTTGCATAAAATTAGTTAAGTGCCTCATTGCATTTATTGTCAACTTTTATATTAGATATATTATATTGAAGAGGTTTTGAGAGTTTTTATCTTATATGCTTCGGATTTGGATGAGTGAAAGGTGCTTCAATAAAATGGGACTAAGCTTCAATTGAGAATTATGTAAAAGGGACAGTAGATAGCTAGTGTTAGGTTAGCTTGAATAATTGCATTTATTGTTACGTCATAAAATTGCAGATACACCTTATCTGCTCGTCACTATTGTAACATGTGAAAATCTGAGGGCAGTATTTAAAATTGACTCATAAGTAAGAAATATTTTGCACTTGTCTATGCAAATGAAGACGACATTTTGTTAAATCAGTGCTATCGGAATTTCTAGCATACAGTGTTAATGCTCAAGGACGGAAAAGAATAGTCCAGTGTTTCTCAACCCGGTCCTGGTGGACCCTCAGACCCCCCCCAAGCCCCAATCTCCCAACACAACCCCTATCAGGTATCTCTGTTCTTGGTTGCTTAACTGTTTTGTTCAGGTGTGCTGAGAGCTGGCGACGGGGGGCAGGAGGGGGAACGTGGACTGTCTGGGGGCCCTCGAGGACCGGGTTGAGAAACACTGGACTAATGTAACTGTCAGACGGGTTGAGGGGTTACAGTGTGCCAGTCTTACCTTGGGGCGATAGGAAGCTCTGGATCAATTGAGTATCAGAAAATGCACCATGAAAAACAACCCGAGAGAGAAAAATGTGGGAAGCCTGAAGTGTTGCTTCCTCCTGTAAAGCCTCGCAAGAAAATCTATGGAAAACAGCAGCCCTTAGTTCAGACAAAGGTCACCGTGCACTTTCGCAAAGATGCTACCCGGTGTTGTTTCTCGAGGCGAACGGCAATTCAATTTAACGCTCCGTAGGGGGAGCGGTCTTGTCTCTGCGCACACAAATAAAATGGAAAATGTACAAAGGAACGAGAACGAGAGACAAAGAAGTTAGAATGGGCAACATATGTCTGCAAATAGGCTCAGAGGAGGGGCTGCCACGACGTTTCGGTCAACGACAGTTAAGTTTCTCATTTGCGGTGGTTTCCCATTCTTTGCAGCCCCATTGATTCTACACAAAAAAACTAAGCGAACTGTTCCAGGGCCTCGTGATTTCATATCAGACTCCAAGCATGGGGAGTCATAAGCAGTGGCCAATAAGTCAGCTTTTAATTGCCCTCTGCTTTCCAGTGATAAATCCCAGGTGGTTAGTCGAGGACGGTCCGGGGGAATCAATGGTGTTATTGATCTTGTGTGAAAGCTGCGGATAGAGGTTAGCGGAGGAAGACGGGGGGCTGGGGGGGGAGCATTGGAGAGATGGTCTCGGTATGGTGCTGAGCTGAAATCAGAGAAACGCGAGCAGGATCTTATCACGATCTGGCTGTGAGACGATTGACCTGAAAATCAGCACCCCACAGAAGTCCGTCTTGCTCCATTCAAGCCTCTCACTGCTGGTCATTCCGACTCTCGGCTTACAGAAGCTTCAAGGATTCCTCCGTGACTCCCGAAAAAGTCAGCGTCAGAAGCTGCCTCTACTGAAATCTCACCCCTCGACCCTTCTGTAAAAAAAACATCTCCGCTATCTTATTTCCACTAAACTCTCAATCTCACTCGTTATGGCTTCCAGCAACCACACTCTGTCATTCGCCGTTGGAGCTGGGGGGGGGAGGTCTCTCTGTCAGAATACCCCCTCCAAACAAAATTATGTCCTCGTAACTTCAAGAGAGGTTACCGGAGCACGAGACTGTAGGAGAGTAGAGTGGCGAGGCAGAGGCTTTAGTTGAATCAAAGGCGGGAGAGAAGGCTGCACACAGCTGATAGCTGACCTGCCTGTGCTGATTCACCTCTGCCAGGAAGGGGGGGCGGGAGGGGGGGGGGGAGAGGTCCACATAT
>JABFEB020000098.1:1209688-1222013 GCA_019775895.2 Stomatorhinus ivindoensis
GCTTGCTGAACACGCAGGGGTAGGGGGAGGGGGTGGGGGGGCACATATGGATTATAAGGCGGAGGGGGGGCGGCGTCCGCTGTCCTGAGGCGCGCTGCATGAGTGATGTCGTGCGGCGTACGAGACTGGCTGCCGATATGTGTCCGTGCTTCTGAGGGAACGTCACATCATTTTGGAAGAGACACGATGTCACAATTCAGACCATTCATAACATTCCAGCGCGACCTGCCATCTCCATCGCTCTGACCTGTTCCAATGGACGTGATGTCATAAAAAGCGATAATGCTTGAATAATGTATTTTTTCTCTTTAGCTCGTCAGTTCATCTTCTGACAGTCTATTTTGTTGTTTTGGGGACACGTTTTTTTTGCGACATCCAGTTTGTCCTACCCACCATAATGTAAGATGCCTGCTGCATGCTTAAAAATTAAAACATGGGCCGATCCGTCAAGTAATGAATTAATCATCCACACAGAATTCCCTTTGCCAGCCTGGCAGTAGGATTCTCATCGTCTGTTTCACTCGATCAGTCTCACATCTGCCGTTGGCATGTGCAAAATATGCGGGATGTCATTCCCAAAGTGCCGCCACATCCTTAAATAATGTGACTGTTCTGCCTCTCTAACACGGCTCAGAATCAAGGTTTAGACAAGTGGCGTGATGTTTATTATATAAGGGGGCAATGGTCAAGTGTTTTTACCTTGGGTACTTCACATGTATGGTGTGTGGGGGGTGGATGGTAACCAAGGAAACCCAGAACATCCATTCATAAATGCGTAAAATATCTCCATGTTGGCTTTGACCCGAGTCTGACCTTTACATGACTTTCAATCCAGCAGTGGAATCCTCACAGAGAATCTCCATAAATGTCACAAAGGCCAAGATTGTATCGGTCACAATAGTCAGTCAGGCGTGGCAGAAATTCCTAGGTCAAGCTACAGGTGGAACCAAGAGGCTGCATCAGTGAGTGCCGGCCTTCAGAAGTAACCCCCAGCTACTGAGACGTGCAGGAACATCTCTGCATAACACTGTCGAAGATAACCACGTGAGCTTAATCCCATTTGTTATTGTAATCAACCCAATTTCCAAGTGCTTATGCAGTAAAGAATCGTGGTGACCCTGGAGCGCATTCCCAGGAAGTACAGGACACTAGGCGGGGGAAATCCCAAATGGAGAGCCCGTTCATTGCAGGGTTTTTGTGATCGCAAGTACAGTTATGCTATATGGGGAACCGGCCACCAGTCAGCCACAAAAACTGAGAAAACCACCTAAAAAATTTATTTTTATAATGCGACACCTAGCATTAGGAAATAATGGTGTTTAAGAAACTCCTTCTAGTCCAGCAACCACTGGGGGAACGGCAGTGGAACACCGCGCTGGAGAAGATCCGACTAGACCGTGTCACAGTGGGACGTTTGAAAACACAGTGGCAGGATGCATAGATGGAAACAGCGGGAGGAATTCCGGTCGGATCGTTCTCCTGGCAGGGGTGAATCACGACCTGCACGGCGAGGGAGTTCTGATCCACCATCCTGCCGGTGATGATTCCATATTGAGCAGAGCGACGACGAGGCAGCCCTAATGGGTCCCCTGACCAAGAACATGAGCAGCATTGTCATTGACAGATTAGTAGGTAAGTAGGCGTCCAATGGTCTCAGTGCTCCGCGTAGGTGTTGGGGAACGAAGATGTTGTGGGGGGGCGGTGGGCTTGGAAATACAAAACCAGCAAGTAGCCATCAGCCTCTGGGGAAGTCACTGAGGCGATGAGAGCCATTCCTTGCCATAATCCATAGTCCATCATTTCAGTGGAAGGAGGCACATGTAAGGGAGGACGAAAAAATCAAGACTTTACGAGCCGTAGAAATGAACCCATCTCTAAGAGATAAAGATGCCATGACTTATGTTATGTCTCACTCTGTCATATTTAACATATATCACCATTCCTCCAAACATTGACCTTTAAGGACCTCTATGCCTAGTCTCTCAGGATTAAAACAGGATTAAAACATATAAGGGTAATATAATCAAGGTCCAGAAAGGGAAACGCTTGTTCCATCAGGCGATGGATGATGGGAAGTGACTAACAACAAGGTTAAGAGAAGATCAGCGGAAGACAAGAATGGTGCACAATCACTCTGGAAACAAAGTATATGGCCAGAAGCACGAGGAAACCCCTATTGATTAATTGGATTGGCTAATGAAGCCACACATATTGACACTGGGATACAATTAAGTCCGCAGGCATAAATCCGCAGCAGTGAACACTGGCAGCAGAATGGGTGGTCGTACCAGGTGGTCATACCAGGTGGTCATACCAGATGGTTGTACCGGGTGGTCGTACGCAAGAGGTTATTGACTTCAGCTTGGCATCATCACAGGGTGGCAAACCAGTTCACCAAAATTCTACCCTACTGGAGCTTTTCTGGTGAACCACAAGTGAAGTGATTGCGAAGCGGAAACATCTGGAAGCAGGTTCCACATGATATCAAACTCACTCAACATCAGAACCCAACCTCAATGGCAGAAGATCCCACTAGCAAAATTCCAGCATCTAATGGAATGATTTCCCAACAGAGTAGAGAATATTATAGCAACTAAGAACCAACTTTACAACGAAACCTTTGCTTTGGAAATGAAATGTTGGACAAGCTGGAGCCCAGATACCATATAATGCATCCTTATATTTACTGGAAATCTACTGATGGGTGGCAGGAAGCGGCCAATCAACAGCACCACTGTCAGCCATCCCACTCACAAACCAGAGGATTCTGGGAAGGAGTATGATGAGAAGGCGCAGGGCCTAGCGGCCGCACTGCACCAGGCCCTGTCTCCAGCGAAGCCGCTTCTGTGCGACTTGGGCTAGACATGCGACTTCACATCCAGAGCTGTGCTAGAAGCTTCCACCTCACCCACCCCAAACACATGTCGCCGTCTCCAAGGAATCAGGCAGGACGCTTTACTCATTTATTCAATAATCGGAGCGACATCACATCAAAATTGAGACACTTGTCAACTGGCTCTGACTGGTGGCAGATTACAAAATAAAGCTCAAATCATTCAGAAGTATTCACACACGCCTTGGACTGATTATTACAGCAGTCCACAGATTACAGAAATCGTCTGTTGCTGAGCGATGTCCACCGCAGCGCTCACAATCGAACGTGCAGGAGGCTAGAGAACCAAAATGCAATTAGACCCAACATTTGTTTCAAGAAGGCTTCTGGTTTAAGATTATAGACTGGCGGTTTGTGTCATGAGATTCTAGCTTCTCGATAAGAACTACAAACAACATACAGAGTGGGCTGTAGTCAAACTGCATTAACTGCAGCACACATGCAACATTTCAAGAAAGTAACATCACCGCCACCAGCTGTGACATTTTTTCCTGACAGATTCCACCATCTCAAGATTCCAGGTTGTGTCTCTATACCCGGGATTAGAAGGTTGCCAATTCGCACCCTGTTCTCGACAGAATATTCACATATCCACTGGGCCTTTGAGAAAGGCCTTAACCCCCCCCCCCCCACCAAAATGCTCCGGGGAGGGGGGGGCAGATAAATGACCCTTAATTCAGACCCCAAGCTTCTTTCTAACCTGTATGTGACCATATGTTTCAAATAAGTGAAGATCGTACCGTACATGCAAAAGGAAGCATCCCGATATGTTTGTACAAAGAGCAAAGAAACTTATGGTCACGTGACATGCATGAGCGCCGCTCAGTCTGAGATCAACAGTGTTAGTGACATCAGCTTGCATGTGTTACACGGAGCATGTGGCCCTTGCTGGCGGCCTGGACTTTATTACACCCCAATCTGGTTTGCGTGCAAAGCGACACCCACACGCGCGCACACACACTCACACACACACACACACACACACACACACACAGCGGCATATGCCTGTGCTGTTCACAGTGGCCGCACAGAGTGACAGCCAATGACTAGTGTAGGAGGGCTGTTAATTAACTGTAGATAATTGTCTTCGAGCTGCAGACCTGCTGCCGACTGTGGGAGTAGTTCAGCGTGCCATTAGGAACCCCGGACACTGCTTCAGCACGCTAGATGCTAGGCGGGGGCGGCTGGGAAGCATCGGAATATATTTGCGCAAACCAGTTAAGCTGTGACATTATTTACACATGGGGCTGTCATTTCCAAGTGAGGGGGGTCACCCTCCCATCTTCGAGGATCTCCCCCCACCTCCATCTCAGCCACACACACACAAACAAGCAGGCCAATCGTCCGGCCGCAGACACACATCGAGATATAACCCTGCTCTCCTTCTTCTCACTGTTCCTGGATGGAGCCACCAAGGACTTTTTTCTTCTTCCCATCTCTGCCTTTCGCCTCCGCCTTTCCGGAAAAGATTACAACCTGCCCACTCAGTGGGACTGGCACAAGAATTTCCCGCCGTGAAAATACGCCCCGGCACTCCTGGCTACGATGCCGCTAATCTCATTAGCGATTTTATACTTCTGTTGGTATGAAATCGTTGCCTCGGTTTCATTCTTCCTGTTGTCGCCTCGACAAAGAGGAACGGTTCCGCGTGTTAGAATGCAATGGAACAGAAGCCAGTTCTCACCCCCCCCCCCCCACACCCCATGCTATAGCTTAATTACCCGGGGGGGGGGGGCTGTCAGACTGGCTGTAGTCATAACTGATGGATATAGGCAGGGCTCTCTCGATAATCCCTGGAGACATTTTTATTTTGCCGACGAAAAGGTTGACAGCATCAACACACTGAGGACTGCGATCTGTGGGGGGGGCAGGCCTCCAAAGCAGGGAGTTGGGAGCAGTTTTGAAGGTGGCTCCAGTCTCACCGAGCGGGACTTCGAGGAACTGAGCGCTAATCATCCTACCCGCCCGCTCCCAACACCCCATCATTATTTGGGTCTTCAAAATCCCCGTTTTTGATTGCCACGCCCCCCTTAGGCTTGAATGCGACGGCATTTTTCGGCACGCACTCTCCACCACAAAAGGTAGACTCTCGCCGACGGCCTCTGGGGGCTTTTAAACCGCACCGGTACCAGCCCAGAAAGTTCCCTCAGAAGCCGGATAGTAGGTTACAAAAAAAAAACATAACCCTGAGAAGCTGTCAGAGAGAGTTATGAAATATTTACAGACAAGGAACATTTCTCTCCCCCTTAAGTCGTCCCCTCCAGAGGCTTGAGTGATGCTTTAAGTGCAGGGCTGAAGTGCCACGATCTTGTGTTCCAGGCTGATTTGCCTTGTTTGCTTGCCCCGTCTTCTCCGGCGCCGCCAGGGACTCCGCCGCTCCGCCACGGAAAGCAAAACCCGCCGCCAGAGACCCTGAACCAATGTAAAACATCCTGATCGGGGCCCCCGAGGCCAAATGCCATGGCGAGGGGGCCGGTCTGGGGGGGGTCAGGCCAGCTTCAGAGGAATCCCTCAACGCACACTTGAATTAGCCTGAATCAGAATGACATCAAATTAAATGCACATAATTGCATCGGTTTTTAATTCTCTGACATTTGTTAGATTGCCCGCGAATATGCTGCCTGTTTTACCAAAAACCTTAAGTTTATAAGAAGTCAGTGCCCCTGAGTGCCCCTCTGAAAGTCCAGGCACAGCCGTGGCATTAGGGGTGCATGAAAGCCATTAGGGGTAAATCTCATTACTGTCATTAATAAGTTCCAGGGCTTAATTGCACACTGACTGCTAAAGGTCATAAATGAGGCGCTTTTTTTGGGAGAGACACAGCCTTTCCCCCATAGGTCTGGATAACCGCAGAAAGTGTCCCAGTTAAACATCCCGCTCCGTGGTTCCCCTGCTTAAGCCTGAACCTACATCCTTTCAAAAATCACAAGTCCAGCTCCTGAAGGATTAGGCCACTTCCATGCCCGCTGCAGAACTCTGGCATGAGCGGAATCAGATCCCATCCAAGCCACCACGGGCTTTGCTGAAACTGGTGCGACTGTCCCAGCCTCCCAAGGGGTGTGACATGATTTGCCATCGTATGTCACCCTCGGCTGCCTGGTCGTGCAGCGCGCCAACCGAACCCAGCAGAGCCAGTCGACGTCCAGGACGGGAGCCCCCGACATCAGCCGAAGCCCCCATCTGTGCAAATAAAACCGGGCCCCGCCCCTCCCTTGTCTCCTCCTCTTGACGCCTTCGCCGACCAAGAAATGAGCCCATGATTTATTCAGGAGCTGACTCTTAGATCTGGGAGCGCCATGTTCTGGGTCAAAGTGGGCCGGGAGAGGTTTGCCTGACATTCAGAACACCGGCACTCACTGTATCACATAAATCTTACTAATGATATAAGGCAGCTTAGGGTCGTATATAAACATAACTATTGGCATCCTGAATTTAATATGCAGAGTCACTGGAAAATTTGGGATAAACCGTGCTGACTTACAGCACCCCCCCTCTCCCCATCTGCAATTAAAGCTTTGGCAGAAAAGTTGCTGCAGGAGCCCCTATGAAAGTGACTGTAGTCGTCACTACTGCAGGTACGGCTGATGGTATAAATAATCCCAAGAGGTGTCGTAACGCTGCTCAAATGGTTGACAGGGGAAGAAATATTACACCAATTCTGTCTTCAATAAACGTAGCCGACTTGGTGGAATGGGACACATGCAAACGCTAACATATGTGTGTATGATGATCATATAGAGAGTAAACCTCCTCTGTCGTTGCTATGTAGCTGAAGGGTGGGGGGGGGGGGGGTGCGTTTGTCTGTGACTGCTCACAATTTTGCCTCCACCGGCTTCCCGCGGTAGGTGTCAGCCCCGCCGTGATTAAGTCGCCACGGGAATGGGAAGCGGACTCCATGTTTAATGGAGGTCCAACGAGGGCTGGCCAGAGGGCCGCTGTGAGCAGCTGGCCAATTTCCCCGACAGATGAACCCACTCAGACCCCGAGTTTCCAAGGGGTCACCCTCCCCCCTCCCTGCCATCATTACTTTCAGGCCCCCTCTACTGAAGGACCCTGGGCCCTAAAAATTCCAGCTTTGGGATTCCGTGCAGCAAATACATCATCTGACCCTTCCTGACCTACTCCTTCGAGGCAGTAATACGCATGCATGAGGAGCGGAACAGATGCAAAGAGCCTGCACAGCCACTAGGGCGGCGCTGTAGATGATGCATCAAAATAGTCACTGAGACTCAATAAAAATTGAATACATTTAAAAAGCAGTAAACAAACAGTTGCATCGTTATGCAAATTAATTCACATCGACTGGTTTTGACCTAGACAAATCTACACTCTAAGCCAGAGAGTAGTGATGCAGATATTCAATACTGCATTACTGAGTGTGTCAAGGGGTTTGTTTGGGGGGGGCAAGCATCTGTCACACGACTGGAATCATCATCACATCCAAATCAGCTTCCGACGGCGCGTCGTGCACATGCAACGTCGCGTCAGCGCACGTGACGCTTACACTTGCCTGCGGCACGCGGCGTCAGTCTGCGTGGGTACCCCGAGACGCCCGAACAACCCCACCCCCGAATCCCCGTCACGAGGCCTGCCAGACGGCCCAGACTCACAAGCTGGTACAGCGTTCAGCACAGACCCCTCAGGCTAATCGGTTAGATTCGAGCCCAGAGTCTCCGCCGGCCTCACAGGTAGGACTGCAAAGATGAGCGCAGAGCTTTGTGAGCTTAACATAACACAGCATAGCTTACAGTGATCCAGAAAGAGGGAGAGGGCAGGGCGAGTGGCATAATGACTATTAGGGAGAACATTCCTAAATAACACCCCCCGAAAGGTCTGCATAATTACCGCTCTCGTTTACATTGTTCCGGGGGCGGAATGGAGTTTGCCGGAATCGTACCCCACGTCCCCCCCCCCCCCTCCACATCGCTACTACAAAAAGGATACTTCCACAATGAATAGCAATTACGGATGTTCTTCACCGGCAAGACTAATTATAAAATGCCGCAGAGTAGAAAACACGGCCCTGGAGCACTCAGACTCAAGGACAGCTCCGATCCGATAAACGCGAGGCCGGTTCAGCCCAAGTGTACAGCCGGGCTTGTTTTTATCCAGCCACCGCCTCGGGTTCCCATTCTGGATGGGCGTTCGGAAAAACCCGCGGGGATCCCTCGCCTCTCTGGGCGATATCGATCGAGACGACGGTGCACAGGTCGCCGTCGTGCGCAGCTGTCCGTGGTGACCGATGTTTGGGGATGAGGGAGGGGCTGTAGGTGGGAGAGCGAGGTGGGCAGGGCAGGGTAATCGCGCAGTCTGTCCACTACACCACATCTCTGATGGTCACGTGACTTATTCCGTCTGGAGGGCGAAAGAAAGGCAGTTCTCTGAAGCCCCAGCCTCGCCTCATATGCCCCTCCGCGCTTGTTTTGATTTGCCCCCCCTCCCGTTTCAGCCGACACGTTCTTCCCTTCTGTTAAATTAACTGGAGAATTAAAAAGTGCGCAAGCATGTCACTCGATTGCGATACCCCCCTATTTTGCATTTGCAGAAAATGTCGGGGCGGGGGGGGGGGGGGAAGAGGGGCCTCTGCTCAGCGTGAGGTTAGTCTGTGGGCAGCAAAACAGCTGGTCTTGAATGAAAAGCACTGTGTTTTTCAAAGCTATCGAAGGACCGTTGTTAATTCAGACCTAATTCAGACGGTCACTTTGGATGGGCACACAATTGAAATTAAGATTTTACATCACAGGGTCACTGGAATCTGCCACCATGGCAACATCCTGTTGTATGCATATCCCATAATTATTACCTAGCAAAGAATACTGCAAATGGTGTTGCGGTCAATAGTGTGAACACAAATGGATATTTAAACAATACAGTTTATTAATCATAAATTCATGCACATACACACTTCACATGGGAGACCCCCCCCCCCCAGCATGGTACACCACCTCAAAGTGTGCCTTCCCATAATCCCTCAGTCTCACAGAAACGAGTCTTTAAAAAGCCTCGCTAAAGATCCAGCCACAACTATAAAAGGGAATAACATTTTCTCCAATCAGAATAAACATGTTGTTGTGTGTATGCTTGCATATTTTCAACATTTGGTTGGAAAACTGAGTGAGACCACAATTCTAACAGAGAACGCAGACCCCTGCAGCTAAAATCGAACCGGTTCCTGCGTGAAGGTTGGTGCTCGGCGCCGATCAAACCACGATGAGCATTGGACACGTGGAGAATGAACGGGCCCCGTGACCGCAGCACAAAGAACAGATCACACCGTCAGCAATCGCTCCAATAACGGGGCGCTTCGCAGCATATACCATCACTCATTCATTAAGGCACAGTCCCGACAGACGGGTCGCGGCGGCGTCCTCGGGCATTCATATCGCTATTCATTAAAACCCGCGTTCAGCGGCGCCTCTGCTAGCTGCCGGCGTGGTTATGGATTAGCTGGGCCGAAGTAGATTTACAGTATGATGGAGACTGTGAGGTAGCTTCAAAACACGCCGCTGTCGCATCACTGTCGGCACAGTGGAACCTAAAGCGGTTTCGGAGCCGGGGAACCCCTGACAGGAGAGCTTGCTGTCCTTAGCCATCACTGTGCATCCTAGGTAGGGAGGCTTTCTTTGTCGCTGGGTCCAAAAAGGTATCTCTTTAAGGAGAAATAAGCTGCTAGGGATGACTCTCCTGCTGAGATGGGAACTGCATGGACTGTGCATAAAGCACAGGACAAGACAACCCAGAAGCTGATGCATCAAACATGGAACGTGGGAGTGTTGCTTACACAAAAATTTTCTGAGGGCAGAATGAAAAATGATTGGTTGAGAGGGACAACCAATCAGATTATAGAGGAGGTAGGTCCAAGCAACTAGAGGAGGCAGGACTAACCAAACATATGCCTTGGTCCCTCCTCATCTAGTTGTTTACAATCCGATTGGTTATCTTTCTGAGCCAATCATTTTTTGTTCTGCTCTCAGGACATTTTTGTTTAAGTACAACTCCCAAGAGCCCAGACATGACCACAGGCTGCACAAAGAGACAAAATGATCCATATATTGCTAAAAATGCATGAATCACGCCCCCAGCCATAATCCTAGGCGATTTATGCCCCAAAACGTGAGGTCTGTAAACACACGTCATAGATCAAAACGACGAGGCTCAGACGGAAAGCCGATCTGTGCGGTAAGCCGGCTTCGCCCCGATCGTTAGCTCGCTCATTAGCACCAAACGAGGGAGGCACGCCCTCTACGTTAACTTGTATATTAAAGTAATCAGCCGGCTTTTCCGACTCCTGGCGCCAGCTCTAACTGACAAGATGGCAATTATGCGAGAGGCATTTTTCCTGCCCGGCCCACGGCGGTGTGCTTCACATAGAGGGCAGAGAGAGTGGCTAATCAGGCCCATATTTTTCTGGTTAAAAAATCTACCCCTGATCATTTCTGTCATTTGCTGTGCTTTGGCCGAGATTTTTACAGCTCGACTCCCATCTGTTCAGACACAGCGTTTCCCCCACTGAGTAAATGTGTCCCTGGTCAGGTGTAAATAACCCTACTTACGGAATTCAGCACTCATACACAGGCCTTCCTAATCCTTTCCCTTTTTCATTAAATTTACAGCATCTACAAAGCAGGACTTCGTAATACGAGGGCGAGGGAAAAAATTACATTTTATGATGATCTTCTGAATGAGTGTGACGAAACAATGGCGTGGGGACAGAAAATCCCCCATGAAGCGCCTGAATGCAGCTGCAAATCCAGCCAGCCTTAAGGCAATCTCCACTACGCTGGGCCTTTCCGGAAAGAGAATCCAGAGAAAAGAAGCAGGCAATGCAGGTGGTGGACTGTTCAACTCTGTAATTGCATAATTGGATTATTAATATTATTATGACTTTAATATTCAGAGTCCCAGTTTGGCGTGATTTCATTGAAGTGCGGCAATCTGTAGTGTTATAAGACTTCAGAAATGGAGTTGACTCTACCTGGTCTTCAATACTCTGTTGGATGGGGATGGGTTGCCTCTACCTTATCTGGAATCCTCTGTTGTCTGGGAAGAAAGCAGCTATATTCCAGGGTGGAAGGATAAGCTTATTAGGGCACGATGGCTGTTGTAGTATTTTGCGGGCCCCGTGAGGGCCCTAAGCTCCCGTGGCCTGTCCCCAGTCGAATACCTCCAGACAAGGTGACAGACACCCCCCCCCCCACGCGTCCAACAGGATTTGCATTATTAATCTTTATTATGGCAAAGCCTGGGACTCCAAGGAGTGTGACAGCCAGCGATACGCATGGCCAGTTCATTACTGGCAGCTCCACGGGTGGTGGGATTTACGGTGAGATGGACCCAGCACCCAGAGCCCCTTCCTGTCGCATTTTAATAGGCGGCAGAATCATGTCTCACGCCGTAAAACCGTCAAGTGCTTCCGAGCGGCTTAAATGATCACCTCCCGTCAATCTCTCCATCACGTCTCTATCCCTCCACTCTACGCTTGCTCTCGGCCTCCCAGCAGTTTCGTCGATGGCTAACATACGTTCATACCTATGCGGAAATAATACGCATTTTGTCCACTTTCAACCAATAAAAATTCAAATTTCAATGAATAATGCAGCGTTTGACAAAATAAACAGCACATTAAAAACAACACAATCAAGTAGCTGTGAAAAGCTAAAGCCCATTTCGGCAAGTAGCGTTAGCATGGGCTGAGGGCATTCACTTTGATTTACCATCCAATCATTTTCGCCCGCAGTCTAGACCAATCAGCAGATCGCTGGCTAGACCGAGTTACAAAACCTCACACGTTGCCACACTCCGCCAGCACTGTGTTTGCCGAGGTGCTCCGTCTTCCATGGGACCCCGCCCCCCTCCAATCCGCCTGATTAATTCCTCCAAAAGGGAACGAGTGACACATTTCTGGGTATAATTTACAGGCTGGGCCCCTCGAACCAGGCGGCTGGTTTGTCTAAGACACATAAATCGATGGACAGTTGAGGCGCGGCTACGCTTCAGACACAAAGGATTTCACTCGGCAGTAATTAGAAGACGCTCCGTCCTCGGGAAAAAGAATGAACGACACTGGATTGGTGGAGTAATCAGAAGGAACCACGACTGGAGAAATTACTCTCCTGTAATACAGTGATGGTCTGAAGAGGTTAGAATGTTTTTGCGCGTTCTGTAGTCACCGGCTATCAGTATTTTGAGCACATGTCGTATTTATTGTGTCGGCACTCACTCCAAGACAGAGCGAAATTCCCCTTTTTAAACACCTGGTAATAAACAAGACAATAGACAAACACCACCACCCCCCCAAAACCCCCGTAACCGTCCTGGCCTCATCCATCAGCCCAAAGACGCTTTCAACTTTGCGCTAAATGTCAGCCGTGGACTGTGATGTGAAAATGGTCGGAAAATGGCAGCCAGAGGGGAAAAAACCTTTCACCAAAC
>JABFEB020000098.1:1226775-1244998 GCA_019775895.2 Stomatorhinus ivindoensis
GCCCTCAACCCCTGCATATAGGAGAGAGTAGATACCACCACCACCACCACCCTACACGCTCACACACATGCAATTCGTTACACTCATCAACTCCCCCCTTGAACAGTGGCTGGGTCTCCTCTCTCGGGGGAGTAATTGATTATTCTAGAATTGATAGTGACTAGGATATATCAACCACAGAAAAATTAAGAAGGTCTATCGGGAGTCTTTATTGCTTTTTCCCCCCTAACCCCCCCATCAAATTTCCATGCAGACTACACTCCTTACAACACATCTAATCCTCTGCGAATTTTAATAGTGACTGGGTGGCTCCCCTCTCTGGAAAATTGGTTATCTGGCTGTATGCGTTTCCATTGTCTCCCCGTAGCCTGTGGGTCCTCCTCACAATCTCTGAATGTCATCGTAACGCCTCCGCCAACAGATTAAATTCCAGGGACTACACGGCATGCTGTCCATGCTGAGTGGGGCCAGCAAAAGGCCCGGTCCCATCTCTGGCCAACTTGCGCTGGCTTGAGGCTGCAAGCAGCAGGAGATCCATCAAGAGAAGATGCCACCCGTATTTCCACCCACCATCCCGACTGGTCAACGGAGGGCCCCCCCCCCAGGCCGTCCGTCAACATCCCGGTCCAGACAGTAGTATAGACGACATGTGCTGGGTAACGAACACAGAACATCGATCTGGACACTAACTGGTCTTTGGTGAGCCGGTAGACTCAACCCCTGAGCTCATAGATCATTCAATCCCACCCCCCCCGCAATTTTCATCTCTGCATTTCTCTCTACTGACATCCTTTTCACAGGTCCTCATAAATACTACAATACAGGACAAGTGGACAAGAACAGGGAAGAGGAGCAAATCGGCATGAGGTGGGATCTGAGTCGGAGGTGCAGTTAAATTGTGTAGTGGGGGTATAGGTCAGGGCCTGGTGTTCGGGGATGTCTTTACCCTCTCAGCATTTAATGACAGGCCAGGTTTAGCAACTGAGAGTAACGGAGCTGGGTACTCCACATGCAACCTGATTGGCTGAGGGCATCCCTGCATGCGGGCCGGGGTAGCAATTCCAAGGCACTGGGGCAATCCCCAGCTGCAGATGCCCTGCCGGGGTCCGTTCCACGAGGGACAACCGATCCAAACTCAAAGCCACCTTGTCGACTCTGCCATCATGTCACCGTGACTCACCTTAATGACAACATGCCACAGTGTGCCTCAAGTCGATCTCACCAATGACTGGCAAGGCACCTCATACTGCTGACTAAAATTCAAACAACACTTTTTTGTTTTACATTTATTTAGCAGGTGTTTTTACCCCCAAAGGGTCAGCCAAGGAATTAAGGGGCCTTGATCAAGGGCCTACCAGTGACATCACTCTGCCAGCAATGGGATTTGAACCAATGACCTTCCGATTACAAACACAGAGTCCGAACCTGCAGAGCCACACGCTGTTGGTTTTTGCTTATTTGCACAAATATTTTACTTATATTTTTCAAGACTACATTCTGAGGAAGTTTCCTTTCAGATTGTTGCAGCATCATAAATACTATGGAAAATGCATAACCTCTAAAAATAAAGCACCACAAACTAATGGAACCACTCCGCTAGACTAATCTTCCTTGCATTTGCTCTATACGCTCGAAGTAATTCCTTTCATATTATGTGCTTTGTATTCCATTCTCTGCTATATTTGCTTGATGCAATCTCTCTGTAAACCTTCCACCATAGACTAAGAAGTGTTCCTTTTTTATACAATTACAAATAAGGACAGAGAGTTCTTCTTCCACTTAAATTTGTATTTTTTTTTTGCGCATTCCCATCAGCAGAATAAAATAGGGTCTGCTTCAGTTCAGAAGAGCCCAGATTCTGCTTCAATCTCTTATTTCCACGACGCGCAATTCAGCTAAATTTGTGACTCGACGATGATATTATTATTGAAATAATCTTTAAGTGTAGATCATCACTAGCTAAAGAGTGCCGCACATTTATTAAGTGCATTGTATTACGACTCCTTTCTCCATTACAGCGCTGTACCACCAATTGCCTTCGACCAGACCATGACGTGGCTCATGATTGGTTAAATCCTACACTGCCATTCAGCGGAGAACAGTCAGTCAGCAGCCTTTTGCGTAGTGCTGCATATAAAACTATCCTCACCGTTTCCCAGTAAATATTGCAAGCTTCGAATAAAATTAAGCGAGCCAATCATTTACCTCCATTTCACCAGGGATTCCTCAAGCGGGACCTACAGCCACCATCAGTCTGAAATAAACCGCATGGTTAAGTCCACAGCGTCTCATATTTCAAACCTCTATATCTAGCTGTTTTATATAACTTTTGAATTAAAAATTCAATGGGTTTTTTTAAAGAAGCCTAGAGGGGATTGCTAGTTAGGTTACTTTTAATTTAGCAAACACTTCTAAATTTATCTGGTCGGCGTCTTGCTTAAGATTTATGGCTGCTTTTTTTATATTTGGATGCCACACCAATGGGATAAAATATAAGTATAATGTAATAACAACTTGTTTTAAATAGGCTTCCCCTATGACTGGTGCTGTTCTGGGTGCACTGGACACAATAAATGCATGCCCTTTTAGCCCGACCTTATAGTGGAAAAGTGGCATTCCTGGAAAATGCATTTAAAATTTTAATATTATATATTATATAGGAATATAGGGATAATCTTATATGTAATATAGGGAATTTAATTTATAATATTACATATCATATAGGGATATGTGCTGATATGTGCTTATGCATATTGATATGAATATAAGTGTGAACAGAAACTCATCTGTGATCAAGGAAGCCTAAAAATAGAGAGGTGTTTGGCAAAGTCTGCAGACAGAACAGAAGAACCACTGTTGGTTTTATCATCTTGGCAAAAATAGAATCTGATATTTTAAACTGGAGAAGGTCATAATGGTAGGGAAATATCGCAAAGTTTCTTTCCCTGTCATCTGCAAAACAGATGACAAACCGATGATGATGAACTGAAAACAAAACACAGCCTTTTAGTATGACTTTAAGGCGGAGAAAAGGTGCTGAAATTCCAGCAACAGGGTCAATGGGTTTATTTGTCTGAGGCTATCTTGCATGTGTTGTCGATAGGCAGCATGACTCCACATGTTACATGTTATGGAAAGTGCCTCAAAGTGGGCAGACATTACAGGAGGAAGGCAGGAAGGATTCATCTGTAAAGTGTATATATATATATATATATAAATCCACCCATACAGACAAACGTTCTCCATCCGATTGTTCATTTTAACAGCTTATTTTTTTTAAGGTTTACCAATCATTCAATTGCACATTCAGTGTTTATTCATATTTTCCCCTTGCATTTTTGTTTGTATTTAAAATTGGGAGAACATGAACTGAATTTGAGGAATCACTTCTTTACACAGTGTGTAGTTAGAGTATGGAATAGTCTTCCTGCTAGTGTAGCGCAAGCTAAAACCCTGGGTTAAATCAGAGCTAGATAAGATTTTAACAACTCCGAGTCAAGTTCTCCCCAAATGAGTCTGATGGGCCGAATGGCCTCCTCTCATTTGTAAATTTCTTATGTTCTTATGCCCTGCCTATGTATCACCTGTTGTGGCACTTAACCTATTAGCCTATGTGCTGTGTGTTCAGCCCCTTGCTGTGTCTGATGATTCACCCTTAAGTCAATGCACATTTGCTCCCCTTTAATCTCTGTGTTGCGCAGTAGAGGTGGGAGAATGTCATCCCCTGCCACGGTACACTTCCCGCATTGATGGCATGACAATTCAGTTGACCTGACTTCTCCAGGACCGGGTCATGGGGGAGATCTGGAGCCTGTTCCAAGCAACAGTGGGAACTACGCATGGGGACACTCTAGACAGGTTGTCAGTTTGTCACAGGACCAGTCGATATTCCATATCGGTGTTTCCCAATCCCATCCTCCCTCCTTCTCAGGGAGCAAAAATGTGGACTGTCTGACTGGGAGCTAAGAGGGAGCAAAAATGTGGATTGGCTGTGGGTCCCCAAGGACTGGACGGAGAAAGACTGTTCTATATAATACATAATAATTCAATCAACAACCTTAATACTATCCATCTTCCAGCCACTCCATCCCAGGAGGCCCAGGGGAAAATGCAGGGGACAGCCTGGAGGGGGTGGAATCCCTGTGTATCAGTACCATGATAATCTCAGTACATATCACACAGCAGTACATCATCCAGTCAAAGGCTCCCTGCTACAGACAAAGCAAAGCGCAGACACACCTGAACCCATTAGCCATCTGATGCTCTCTCAGTTAGTAAGAGTGACTTGTAGCAGTATCTGGTACCGTCTTGGACAGTGTTTCCCAATCCGGTCCTCAGGGACCCACACATAGTCCACATTTTTGCTCCCTCCCAGCTCCCAGAGGGAGCAAAAATGTGGAATGTCTGGCAGGAGCTTGGAGGAGGCAAAAAACAGACCAGATTGGGAAACATTGGTCTAGGAGACAACAAGCATGCTCTGACAGTCAGTATTGACTCCCTCCCCTGGTGTGTCACTGCCATTGCTGCAAATATATCCTCAATATTTACATTTTCTCCAGACGTTTTAGAGAACAGAGGTTCTTTTTCTGAAGACACAAGCATTCATAAAGTTGGCTAGAAAGGGGGTTGGGCTGCCGGCTCACCGGTGGACACAACGCAACCCATCCCTCTCGGGGAGCGACAAAGAAAGACGACGGCGCTTTCATCCAGACAGCTGCCGCTTTGAGACAGCCACCTTCCACCCGCATGGATTCCATGGTGGCTGCAAATTCATAAATCAGCCTATTGACCTTCACCCCTGCTTCTGACACAGCAGTACGATGTCATCAATCTGCGACGGCTCCCGCCTCTGAGTCGACGGCCGCCCCCGGTCCCGATTGATGGATCCGCACATTACTTAGAGTGCCTTCCAAGGCATGTCAGCAATAAAGTGCAGTGCTGGAGGTAGAGCAGCACTGATGGAAGGTGACTGGCAAAGACAGGGAAGCCAAAAATCCCCAGGGGTCAAAGGTCAGAATAATACGGTAATGCAGGATCGATCCTGTCCATTCTGCTTAGGACGCTCTCCTGCGAGCAAATGAAACGTTACCTGTATAGAAAATATCACAGCCAGAAAAGCCTTTCAGAGAATATAACAATGTGCATTACACCGATTTAATCCTTTTTGCCCAATAGTAACTGACAAATGTTCAATATTCAGGCGCCTACGATGTTTATGAATATGAATATCACGCTTGTAAAAGAAAATGTCTAAAATAAATAGACATGAAATTCTGGCAGCTGGGCCAACGGAGGTATCCAAGTCCTCCTTACATTACTCATCTCAACAGTTTAAATCCCACGCTTGACTACGCAAATGAAAAATGTTAAAAGTTATTTGCTTTCGGAAATACGAATTACGCACCATATCTTCTCGCGTTCAAACTGTGGGTGGTGAGGAAGGACCAACAATAACTGACCCGTTGGACTAAAATACATAAATAATTTGCAGAATAGATACATTTAGCTTTTCAAGCTGCTTATTCACAAATATCATGATGATAAAGTTTGCCCATGATACTATTTTCGTGTTGTTCGCCAGCGGAACTCCCGGAATTGCCGTCTACGAGAGCAAAGCCATAATATACTTAAAAACGTATTTTTCTTTTCAGGAAGCCCCGATGATCGCGATCACGTGTCTTGGTGAATACGGCTGTATGCATTGTAATTAAGAATTAAATGCAAACTCTTGACATCCGACATTAATTATCTTTTTTAGCGAAGGAGGGAAGAAAGGGCGGTCAAGTTTAAGGAAACGAAGACAAAAGTCAGCACGTTGTTTTATCATTCGTTCCTCACAAGGCAAGTTTCTCAGATTCCATCTGCGCTCGGACCTCCTGGGTGCAAACAAATCTACCATCATTCATCCCGTGACAAAAAAAGCTATCTCCTTTTATTAAACATAAAATAAACAATAACAACAGTATACGTCAATGGAAAACGAAAAATAAGATTTATAGAAAATTTAAAAATTGCAAAGTGATTGTAATCTTTTGCAGTCCCAACTGATGGAGCGAAAAAGCGTTGGTCGTTTCACTTCATGATAAACTTCATTTATCGCTTCATGAAGATCTGAGGTTTACTCTAAGTAAACGATGCGCATCGCGTATAGAAATTACACGCGATAAAATTACAGACGTTCTGTAACCTCTGAATTGGGACCAATTAGATTTTAATGGGCAGTAGTAAAACATTAGGAGCTGGATTTCTACCGGCTGTCACGTTTGTTAATTCATCAGTTTGATTGCACATGTATCCAATGAATGCCAATTCCTGTGAAAATGGAAAACAAAAAAAAACAGCTGTCGTATGCCACGAGGTTAGTTTAAGGCTCAGAGAGGGACTTCCGTGACCCCAAGAGATCAATAAGAAGACTTGGGAAAGAAACCGAACCGGTCAATCTAGGGTTGTTAATGATGAAATGCTTGATCTAACTGCACCTCCAGAAAGAAAAAAAAATACAATCTGCCTGCCCCTTTCCTCCCTACTTAACAATTTACTTTATTTTAAAGAGAAGAGATTTTGATTTTCTGCGATGATCACTCTATTCTGACATTATCGTCGTCGTCATTGTTGTTGTTATTATTATTATTATTATTATTATTATTAGGCCTATTATTATTATTATTATTAAGCTAATATATAACGTCTACTTCTCGCAAAAAAGTTGGTTTCCTTTAAAACATTCACATAAGAATAAATTTTTTAACTCCCATAAAAAACTTTATTATTCCAGGTTTTACTGTACATACTGCTGATGCAGACCTGTTGAACTAAAGTTTTTTTCCCCGTTGTCGTCGTCAACAGCACTTCTAAATACAGCACCAGGTAAAAATTCTAAAGGATATGGTTATATATGAAAACCATATTTAAAAGAACAGTGACACACGCATTAGGTGAGGCTAAATAGTATCAAAGTAAGGAACGTTTAAAAAACGTCCCTAGACATATTAAATGCAAGATAGAGAGGACGTTTTAAAGACATGTATACGACTGTGAATATGCCGGATCTTCCCAGATTCACATTGTTTTTGGACTGTATTAGATATAGCGAAAATCCACGCTAAACAGCAGCCGCACAGTCCATTGCAGACCGATTTCGGGAACTGCATAGCATTGTACTAGAATGTTACAGACAGGGAACCAGTTTTTAGATACCTTATAATTAAATGTGCAACTGCGATGTGCTTAAAAATACACTGTGTTAATAAATGGACACCTTACCTTTGCCGTATGCTGTCGGGGCACAAAGGATGAAGATGAAGAAGAGCGCATTCACACGGCAATCTCTTGTTGTGCACATGTCTTGAAGAGTACGCTCGTGAGCTCAGAGAATAATGTCCTTGCGTGCGTTCAACACTTTCCCTTAGAAAAGAGGAAAGAGAAAGCGAAAGATTGCCCCGGGGTGGCCACTCGCCGTGGGAGTCCGGTGGACGAAGGGCAGGTCCGCGCGTTTCGGAGCGGCGATGGGGTCCGCGAAGTGAGATCGGCGGAGAGCGAAGGATGCGCGTCGCTTCAGCGGCTCAGTCGGAGTGCGGGCTGCCCCCTTGAAGACAGCGAGCCGCCGCCGTTTCAGCACCGCGGTCAGCTCCTAGCGTCAGCAAACGGAACAACTTCGGCTCCGTGGAAAGTTTGCACCGTACATAATCTAATACTGCCCTCGTTTAAATGGCCCAAGTATTACATTGGCTGTGCTTAATTTTTAACCGCCAGCCTTTATTATTTAATACGAGCTCGTTTTACTAGTAATGTGCGCGAATATTTGCAGTAAAAGAGCACTTTTTAAAATCTTTTTTTTCGCAGTCATTCATTAGAGCAGCTGTACTATTTTATACTTTGAAACTATATAAAAATAATTTCCGTGGTCTCCATGGCAATACATAACATTTTCGCCATAATATGTAACTCCTCTTCACCCAACTCGTGTCATATATAGGCATAGAAGTATTGTTCTGAGATACAATAAGATAGAAAGCTCCGACCTTTTGGATCTTAAAAGGGTTTCTCTAAAATATATACCAAAAACAAGACACTACAGATTCTCTAAAATAAAAGTTTACAAAACCGAAAACTTGTTTTATTATTTTAGTAGGCCTATAGGGGCTAGTAGCTGCGAGAAATTTGCGAAGATAACACTAATATAAAAAAAAAAACCTTGTCGCGGGTATTTTTGCAGCGTTTAAAAGACACTTCCTCTTTAAGACAATCGTGTTAAGTATTCATAAGGTTGTCCGTAAAATAAAACTTTTACATTCATGTGAAAAATATATGTAGACTGAAATATTGCTTATATAAAATTGACAGCACTTTGGCCGCCTCCTGGGACGCGCTATTTACATTATGAAAACAGACCGATCTGCAGATGAAAGAACATTTTAAAAAAAGTTTTCGGAGAATCGTATAAATTATAGTAGAAAAGGTAAGTTCTGCCTTGGGAGTTAATTTATGTTAATGAATTCACATTTTCATAATGATCCTACGTTTTTGTGCCCCTCAAAACGCTGGTGTGGTATTTTCTCTCACCTCACCTTTGAGCCCAGCATATCACCTGGCACTTACAAACACCATTAATTAAACTCTCAAAAGTTCAGCTATGGAACTGACTTCACGTGACCCTCACAGTATGATGGAATTTAGTGCAGATGCTTCTGTTGATGTAAGGTGTTTGCTTTTCATATCTCTCGCATGGAAAGGCCTCTCCTGAGAGCCTGCCTGTTTGGCAAAGCACAGCACCACAGGGCCCCGCCCTCCACGTCAGCTGACCCAGAGTATACCGAAGATTCAGGGATTTCAGGAGTCATGCAAGAATCCTAGTTGGGCCTCAAGCGTGTGGGCTTTGGATCTTACCGAGCAAACACCAGCATGAGGGCGCCTAAACGAACAGGAACGCACACATGTGGGGTGTTGGGAGAGATGAATGTCAGACAAAACGCAGAAGCACTCAAGCTGACAAACAGGGGATTCAGCTTCAAGATTTGGACAAAAGAGTTCCTGACGTGACTGGAAATCTCACGCTCGAACTGGTTATATTCACATGACATGTTTGGCCCACGGCAAGCCAAGAGAGAAAGTGATGCTAGATCAGGATATAGCCATTTACTCTCTTTACTGCTCTGCAAATAAACCCAAAACCGCCACCGCGGGACCACGCGGCATCGTTAAGCACCAGAATCACATCCATCCATAAGCTCATAATCCTAAATTCCACCAACCTTTGGTTTCCGTGGATATTTCCTTGGCAACTGTGATTTATGCGCACTTCAAAATCTGTGGTATAAGTCATTTCCACATCTGACACAAATATATGTAAATTAAATATCTCGGCCATCGCCGGAAAGCCATTCCTTTGTCCCCCTCGGTTGCGGGGCCACAAAGCCACAGAGCCCTTAGCGTTAGAAGTGCCGTGTGCTTCCCGTGGATCCTACAGCCAGATGAAAGAGCGCAGCAGGTCAGTGGCTGAGCCCACGCGCTCAGTCGTGTTATTATTTGACTAATAGGCAGCCGGTGCGGAGCCGATAATGGAAATCACGCCAAAGAGGCAGTGACCAACACCCAGAAATAACAAGGTAAAAAACCACGGAGGAATCTCTCAGAATACTGAAGTAATAATCTCTAATGGCATCTCTGAGAACAGCATTTATATACTTACCATTCGGGATGTGAAAGACCTCCAGGCAAAGCAACATTAGCCTGCGCCAGATAATATGTTTTGAATTTAGTTTAGTTAAATATGGAAATTTATTATGCTCATTATATAGAATGAAATGAATGTTTATCTGCCATTTTTACAAGTAAGAGTACAGGTACATTGGAGCGCTTCTTTTCACATATCCCATAGCTCTGCTTTGAGAGACACACACACACAAACATGTACGATGCCAGTCATAAGTTTGGACACACCCTCCCACAGAAAGGTTTATCTGTACTGTTTTCTACATTTTAGGATAATTATGAAGACGTCAAAACTATTAAATTATGTATATGGAATTATGCACTGACCAAAAAATTATTAAACAGAGTGACATGACCCTTTGCAGGCAGCCTGGTGTGTCCAAACGTTTTAATGAGGGTCGGGCCATTTTTCCGGCACCCCTAGAGCATTTTCGGGTTGGCGGGTTTAAGGGCCTTGCTTGAGAGCCCCGTGGAGATGTGGTTATTGTGTGTTGAACCAGCGACCTTCGGATTACAGACATAGGAGCTCATCCCACTGAGACACAAAGGATATCACAGTAAGCGATTACCAAATAAAAAGTGAGTTAAGAGAACCATTGAGGGATAATTTGACATAAGACTTGCCACTAGATTTGATGTTACTGAATTTGTGTAGTACTAACCATGATAGCCAAGCATAGTGCAAGTCGCGAAAAAGTAAACCTGACATCCTGATGTAAATAATCTCTCCACAGCTGTTGCATTTATGTGCTGAATATTTAAGTAAATCTTTATTTCTTGCTGGACTTGTAGTCACTGACACCTTTAAGTTAAATATTCGCCGTACGTTTGTCCTTTTCACTGATGCCTTTTTGCCTTGTTCCAAATCCTTCCGAAACCCTGCCCACCTGACACACACACACGGGGGGGGTGGCAGTTCAAAGCACCAACAATGTGGTTTACGCAGAGGCATCGCATTTCATAGGATAGCTTCAACAGTCCTCAAAAAAAAAAATACAAACAACTTAAAGCGGGACTGTAAGTATCAGCATTCCGATGTGCATTTAACCGTCAAGCTCTATTGACTTCAACGTATGTCCACCGTAGTAAACCATTACAGAAAACAGCAGTGTTCAAACTCAGCTCATCCTTCATGTAACTAAGGCATTTTTGCTGCAGGGATCAAAGGCATATTTCAAGCACGTTCCTGCTCAGCAGAAATTAGTCACATCGCTAGTTTTGCCTCATTTCCTGCCTACTTAGGGCATGTCAGTCATCCTGTCGCTTGTAGATACCCCCTCCCATTCCTTAAATGCAGGATATAAAATAGTATAATATATATCAGCCACATTTTACAAGGAAACAGAACCGTAGAGAGTGCAAGGGAGTGGATAATCATTACAGTCTGTATTTTTTCAGGAAACCAAAGGAATACCAAAAACATTTTAAAGGGTGTTGCAGACTAGCATTAATGAAGGAATTACCTTGCATTTTGTGAATAATACAAACAGTGGAAGTAAAATATACCGTCTCATTCGATGCTCTAAATTGTCTGATAAGTTCTCATCCGTTAGTTGTCTAGGTCATAGCACTTGAAGCCTGTTCACCCCTAATTTCCAGGTCACAAACTGCCTTCTCCCAACATACATTACACAACCTAGCTCCCAAATCAAAGCTCACATCTAAAGCCCTTCACGCCTTTCATTTATATATATTGTAAGGTATTTTTTCCCCACGAGACCCTGGTGCAGCTCTGTTTTATATACATTCTTTTCAAAACCGGCAGTTACCACCTGTTTTTTCAAACGTCTTAAAATAATAGCACAATCTCACCACCGGCAGCTGATGCCAGTTTTGATCAATCTCTGCTGATTTTTCCTATGCATTGATTTGCATTACTTTGCCCTCACACATCATGCAGCTTCGCAATAAGAATAACCTATAAAGAGAGCTTTAAAGGAGAAAATATTGCATAAATTTAGCAAAGGAAAAACCCTCAAATCTTCTAGCAAAGAAAAAACCCTCTTATGCTAACTAGATGTTGTTTATCATATCCGGGCCTCGGAGACAGAGTCTAAATGAACTTCGGCAGAGAAGCAGGCGAGGGTAGCATTGGCCTTGTTAGCGCGATTCACATTCCCTGCACGCATAGGTCCTGATACTGGTGACAATCGCCCAATGCCAACCTGGATACTGGGTTTCCATCTCCTATAACACCCCCCTCCCCAAACACAAGAAAATTCATTTTCTGTAGTAACAATCATGATTCAGGTTTTGGGCTTCAGCTTCAAATTTCTGGCACCTTAATACCACATTTGGCAACCTGTTCTTTGCCTTGAAAAACCGACTCACTCCCTACATTCTGAATCCTAAATACCACAGTGTGCGTAACCCGGCGATACGGCTCACAAAATGCACAATAATCTGCCTGTTTCTTTTCACTTCCCAAATCAAAAGACTTAATAATGATTTTTTTTAAAAACTCACAATCAGGTGACCAGGGCCATGTGCAAATAAATGAATACCAAGCCTTATTTGCTGAGGAGCCTGACCATCCTCAGAGATCACGTTAATCCTCCCCCTTCCCCTGCATACATCTCTGCTCCAACGAACAGAACTCTGGTGCCACCTGATGAAATCATTCGGACCAGGCGTACCATCTGGCGGCACAAAGGAACCGAGAACGCAGCCAACATGCCGCCGACACTAATGACACAGCGCGCTGGAGCTGCATCGTGGCTCCCTTTACATCCGTGCAGTCACGGCGAACTCGACTGGCTCCTATTTAACGGAGCCGCGGTTTGCAGGCTATATCGGTGAAAACGCAGCGTGACAAATCACAAGCACGCACGCTTATTCTCCAGAAACATAAATGCTCCTTCGATTTCTCCGAAAATCGATTTAAAGAAAATAAATCTCGCTCTGAAACTCCAATTTTATGCACCACCTGATGTGACGTTCTAATATTTTACCATAAGATTAGCGACCAGTGGGCGGACGAATAACTACAGTTTGAGTTATGATTTTAGCGAGGTTCCCAAAGGTGCCGTTCCGTTCTGAATTGTAGTTATGCGTCTGGCTGCTCTGAGCAGATGGTGCACTATCCTTGTCCGGTTTTAGGGTAGCATCTAGCCACGATTTTCACAGATAGGATAATCTTCCAGGTAACTCAGTCTGTCTTCGGGTTTAATTATACAATTTCTTTCCCACCCTCCGGGCTCAAGAACAAACCGTCACCCCAGTCCCCTCAGTGGCCACCCGGCGAACAGTTATTGTGCTGACGCCGACGTGTTTGGTTTCTCCGATAAATGCAGGGCGAGCAAAACCATTTAGTGTGGAGAGATGAGGAGCCTCGCGCCACGGCGACATCTGTCCCAAAGAGTAATTGTCTCACACGGTCTCTCTGTCTTTTGGCTGGACCCAATAAAGAAAAGAAATGCAATGGGAACGAGAAAAAAGGAACAGAATGGAGAAAAGGCTAAAATCACTGAACTTGCAACTTTCCAGCACAGAACTCATTTGTTTCGCACAAAAACCTTGAAGATCATATTAATTTTATCCCCCTTTTTTGCCAAGCTGCCAGTGACAACTGTCAGAAGCTGCCTTCGTGCAGGTTTCTACAGATCCCCTAATCACCTTACGCATAGCTTTCTGAGCTCTTTCCAAAATCCAAAACATATACCTGGCACAGAATACAAACTATAAGAATATTTTATATATTGTGCCAGACTTCTGATACAAACCTTTAACAACATACTGTAAGAATATTCTCACGTGATTTAGATGAGAGTGACCAAAATTGGGCATCCCACTCTTTCAGGGAAGAAAGGGAACTGTAAACAAATGAATAGCAGACAAAAAAAGAAGTGCAGTATTTTCAGTGGTTATGAAATGAGAAGTAGTGGTAAATAAAAGTACCACTACCATGGTCTGCTTTTTCCAGTAAAACTTTTTAATGTCACGTTGCAGAGGAAGACAGAGGACACAGAATTAAGGAGAAACACCAACCGAAGGGAAGCAGAGCAAGAAAAAAGAATCACACAGGATCTAAAACTAACACTGGGGGAGCAGGTCTGACCATGACCACAGCAGGGAGTAACATCAATGACAGAACTAGGGAAGGCAGGACTGGGAGGCACTTAAGCATAGGGTTAATGAGGGAGTAAACAGGATGCAGCTGGAGGTGAGTTAACAAGGGGGCAGGAACGAAAGGACACAAATGCAGAACAGGCGTGGCTCATCAGAGCCCTGCTCGGGAGAGACGAGAGGGGCGGGTGAGCAGGGAGTGGTTAATAAAATATAACTGCAGCAGCATTTTAAACATTGTTTTGTTTTAAGCTGATGAAGCTCTTCCGCATTTCTTCTGCATTCTGTAAAAATCACTGTATTAGGCTGTTATGTAGCCCCCCCATCAAGCACAGTAAATTTTCTAGAAACGTGCCCGGAGGGGGGGGAATTGATGGTATAGTTCCCGGATTGTGTGCATGCTCCTGTACTCAAAGAGGCTTTCAACTGACCTCGTGAAAGGACAGGCGTATGAAAGTCAAGACTTCCTTATTTAAACATGCCCACGTGTTCAAAAGAGGATGATGTACAGACGAGGCTGATGGCAGTTTGATACAGGGGTTCAGCCATGGCACTCTGAGCATGTGCAGACGTCCCCTACCTTCCTGTCCGCCGCTGGAACGTCACAGGCCTATCCCTAACCCTAACCCGGTTCCACATAAGATGTTAAAATGGCTCAGTTCTGCTGTACGACCCAATAAAAAAAATGGAGGGGAGGGTTTTCATAACTAAAGAGGGCCCATTCAGCAAAGATTCCATTACAGCCTGTCACCTTTGCCCGCAGTCCAACCCACTGCTGATTGCATTGTGAAAACCCATTTTCCATCCACAGAATTGCGGGGGGGGGGCATCTTTAACCTTGCACTTTGAGCAGGAGCTTTTGGGTACAAAGAGCTCATTTGCATGAGATCACATGAGCCCCAGTAAAGGTCACGCCAAAGGTGCACTTTGGGGTGACCTTACACAAGCTTACAATAGTAAAACACTCAGCCTTAACTGATGTGGTGACTAAGTATTCACTCAAAAATGAAATGTCCTCATAAATGGAACAAACAAATGTCAGACTAAATGTTAAAGAAAACAGGTTTGTTATTTTAAATGTGTCATTAATGGGCCATCCCAAGCAGTGAATAATACTAGCATCCATTTATTTATTATCACAAATATTATTTTCCTTTATACACAGTTATTATACCCAGTTTGAACAAGCAATTCAAGATAAATGGCTAAATAGCGTAAATGTACAAGAACTTGGCCTTGGTCAACTCCTGTGACCAGAACCAGCAATAAAATGTATGGGAAATGTACTATTATTGATGACATCGTAGTCAGAAAAGCCGGTGATTGGTGTTTTTCAGATCATTTTGGTTAAACCCTCTCTGCATTATGTGTGGTATATGTGACAATGAGAACAGAAGAACATCCCAGCTATGGTGACACTGATATGAAGGCGACTGAAGAAGCTCCTTGTGAGGAAATTGCATTTCAAATGGTGAAAAAAAACAACATGGCCGCCCCTCTTATCCGAGTTGTATAACCCCCGCCTCCATTATGAACCGAAGGCCGAGCAGCTTGCCTCAGAGTCCTGTTGACTGGGAGTACATCCACTACGCCGACCTCTGACCTCCAGGCCTGACTGTGAGGGGGAGCTTGCCGGGCGCGTTCACATGTTAGGGGGAGACCCTCGGTGACAGAACACGCAGAGCCATGTGTCTGAACACGCCGCCCCCGCTGACTCCCATCTGCCTGCCCAAGCCCACGGGCTGGCGTCACCGGCATGCTCCCTCAGAAACACCCGGAAACAGACACGCTGGGCTGAGATCGGCAGCCACAAAACCGAGACCCGCGCCGTCGAACAGGGCCAATGAGTGAGAGTGCATATTTACACAGGATTTTAAAGGGAAATACTTATTGAGTAAAAGCCGTCTGAGCAGGGGGTAAACATTAGGTGTTCTGTCACATATTAGCCCTGAACTCAGGCCCTAACACCCCAACCGCTGAGATCTGGGGCCCTTCCGGCCCTAATAAGATTCTCTAATGAGAAACAGCACCACCTGAACAGTGCATGAGGACCCCCTGTCCTTCAAAAAGCAATGGACAGGTTTATTTTGGTTTTACAAAACAACAACAACCATTGCCATTATAATAGCTTCTGCGTACTCCTATGGGCTTTATTATATAATATAAACTATATCGGCTTAACACAATATTGCAAATCTCCCCTTGCCTATCAAAAAACATAGTCTGGCTCAGTGTTAGATGTATTATGATTTATACAACAGCAGAGTGGACATACAGTGGAGATACAGGTCGCATAACAATGTAAATGTCAGCGCTACCAAATGTACTGTGTTAAAATTCTGCTCAATTTTTATTATTTTTTTATTGCATTATTACACTTTGTCGAAGGTTCAAAAGAGTATTGGTGAAGTTCACAGGAGCTTGCAGAGATTACCTCCTACCTCAGCGATGAATAAATGGGGATGACAGACAGAAAGAAACCCATTAGTCTCATTTATTATCATGATTAAAGTCAGAGAGCTCTCTGAAAGACTGCTGGAAAATGGCAGCTAAGAGAATAATGTTCCACTTTCGACGGTATTACATTTTTAAGAAGTCCGAGCCAGTTTGACGACTGAGATGCTGCGTGAAAAAGCTGCCACTGAATACAAATACTGGGATTGTTTATTAAACTGGACAGAAGCGCTGCATACACAGTATACAGAACGTCGGTCACACGTATAAAAACCTATAAAATGTTGCATTTTACACAGAATGTTTTGCTAGTTTTATTGTCAGCTCATTCTCTACTACAATGTAACATAGAGAAATTCCATTTCAGAACTACTGTTTATTCATTTAAAAAGACCTTAATGGAATAGCTAGTTGTAATGGGGGGGGCTTGTGGATGGTACTCGGATGCACAGGTTGAACCGCTGTCGACGATACTCACCAAAGACAAATACAGCAGATTAAGTATCCCACTGCGCCCGGTGAATAAAACCCGCTGAGCGGGCTTCCCGAATCCAGTCCTCAGGGACCCGCAGACAGTCCACATTTTTGCTCCCTATTGGGAGCTAAGAGGGAGCAAAAATGTGCACTGTCTGCCAGGGAGCATGAGGGGAGCCAAAACATGGACCAGCTGTGGGTTCCGGAGGACCGGATTGGGACACAGTGCACCATACCAGTAAAATGATGTATGTGACGGAGAGGTCTGCGAGCCCAAATAATCATTCTGGTATCGAAATGCTCAACAGCTTCAAGAGTAGAATCAATGATGGGACATTTCAGCTAGGTTCCAGTCTATGAAACCTTAAGCCTGCAACATAAACCGCTTGTCTGCTACCAACAAAGAAGAGGTTGATTACCAAAGTCCTGCCTTTGTCCGCAGGAGCCTCCAGCATGCTGGGTTCTAATCCTGTAGCAAATGCACCCCATAGCCACCCCCTCACTTAGACGGTCCCCCAACAGTGACAATCAAGTGAATGCAGGTGACGGACAGAATAAAGTTTATTCACTCATTAAAACAAAAAATTCAGGCATCAGCAGGATGCATCTCTATAGCCGTGGATCCTGCCTTTTCATGTCCACCATGCCAGACTGCAGAGCCACACAATTATTTGCTCGATAAAAAGCAAGTTTGTCCAATGTTTTCACAGATCCCAGCGATTCAGCATAGTTTCTGCATTCATTAATACTTATCTAGGTCATATATCTATTTATTTTTTGCAGGACAGGACTAGCATCTACGCCGAATGCTAATATTTCCCTAAAAATATGTATATAAACAAGCGCTTTGCTCAAATACGAACACAGCACAAACCCCCACATTGCCAGGGTCGCCACGACGACCGAGGCGCAGAGGGATCCTCGTTTAAGCCGACGGGAGACGGGATTCAGTAAAAGAAGCACCGGGTCTGAACCGGTAGGGGTGGCAAGCCTGATAAAACAGCCGTTAGCTCGCCGCTGACAGCAGGCCCGGCCAATTAGCAGAGCGGAGAGTCCGCCGTCTCACGCGCAGCACGCGACGGCCGCGGCGGCTGACTCATTTATGCCACCTGAAGCAGGCCGGCCGCCAGGCAGGCCGCGAGGCTCACTTAATGCATTATTAATGGCACATTCACTTATTCATTAGAGGAGGCCAAAGCGGCAACTTGTACCGCAGGGCAGCCATGAATATTTACGAGATAGACCTGATATTTAAACATGACTAGGGGAAAAAAAAAAGCTGTCGCTATAAATGACAGGTAAATAGCGTAGCACATTGCTTGCAGTCGGCTAGATATTGAGGCTCGGCGTCTGGTATTTTCATGCGTGACCTTTTCCTGTAGACGCGTGCTGGTTCCACCCCCCCCTGCTTCCTTCGGCTCGCTTTCTCTGAAATCAGCATCCCACCGCCCTCTTTTTTTTTTCCTGTTATGTTGACAAATTTCTGCACGGTGAGGGGGGGGGGGGGGGGGGGGGGGGG
>JABFEB020000098.1:1245098-1259491 GCA_019775895.2 Stomatorhinus ivindoensis
GAGGGGGAAACTGAAATGAGCAAAACACGTGCAAACCGCTGAGGAGCCACTTCTAGATAAACGGCTGACGGATTATTCTTTCCGCATGGATCAGGGCTAATCTAGAACCAACAGACGCCATACGGGAAACACCCCTGCTCTGTAAAGAACAGACAGACCTTAATTGCACCATGACAGCATGTACCATTGTTAATGGTTCTGGCTCAAACCCCCCCACCTAGTACATGGGCCCAAGCATAGAAATCAAATTGCCCTAGAATGGCAGTCATACCAGCGATTATCAGGCAGAAATGTCAGGTGTGCCATGTCACAATTGTTTAAATGAGGACAGACTACATCTCTTGAAAACGCTGCCAGATTCCTCCGGCGATGCCTCAGAATATAGCTTAAATGTACACCTTAGTCCTCTGTTTACTTGCCAGCCAGTGTGCAAATTAGCTAAGCATAACGGCACCAGTGATCATGAGGCAGAGTACTCTGGGAAATGCTGTTCAGCCATACTGTGCTTTCAAAACTATTCATTAATAATTTCTATGGTAGTATGTCCTTCATCAGGGATCGGGGCCTGATGTCAGTAGGTCACGGGAGTTCCTCTTCTGTCCAATAAGCAGCCCAAAGGGTGGAAATCTTTCTGCTGACAGTGCCTTTGGGCGAGCGACTGGCGGCAGCGGTCCCCGCACGGGAATTCAGCAGATTTCCGTCTAAGCTCTAGCCTCGGGCATCCCTGCCTTGCCCCCGGAGAGGTGACACAGCTCTGCGCGCAGGCATCTGTACCTGGATCAGCTGTTTAGGGATGTCCCGCCACAGAGGCACTCACACGTGGGTCTTTGCGTTCCTGTCTCAGTACCGTGCCCAAGAATGCAAGTAGACACGCATTCTGTCCGACCTATCGGCCAAAGGGTTCCCCCACCCACCCCCAAAAAAAAGAAAGCAAGAAAAAACAAAGTAAATCAGTTTCAACTTCTGTGTATGGCTACTGCATGTCATTTCAGATATTATAAAACTTAGGGTGGGGAGGATCAGCATAAATAAAACAATGTGACCTAATGCAAAAGTAATTACAGCAACTGGATTCACATGCAAATGTGCCTGAGTGCCTTTTCCGTTTGTCTGTTTGTTTATTATTTTATGCGTTGGCAGAATGTGGAGGCCTTTTATGATTTTTTTTTTGTCGCACTTCATGCCTTTGGGGACGGGGTGGGGGATGGGCCCTATGGGGGTTTTCCTCTGAGTAGTGCTAGTGAGCTGGTCTTCTCTGGCTGCAGGTTCCTTGTGAGGACATCTAAAACGATACCGCAGTGACCCATCCCGCCGATTCTGCCTCCGTTTTATTTGGATTCATACTTCCCATCAGTGGTAATATTTACCAAAGAGGCCGCCCTGCACGAGTCGAGCCTGTTTGAAGCTTCGTGCCGCCCCCACAGGGACCCCACAGGAAATGAAAAAATAACCAAAGACATTTTAGGGGCCGGATACTTTCTGTGGTGGTTACGGCTTTGGTCTCAACGGCAGGCGCGAGCCTCTGACTCCCAGTTAATTGGAATGTCAGAGTTTCGCACCAGAGGGCCCGTCGCCATCGCCAGCTGACTGAACCGCGAGCGGATTAGTTCAAACTCAATCAGGGACGGTGGCTGGAAAGGCCTACCTTTCCCCATGAATACATTACACTGAAGTGGCCAACCTTCACCTGCTTGAGATATAATTGGTGGGAAAGACGGACACTTCACTTGCACCCCTCAGCCCTAAGTGTGGCGTCTAAACTACCAGCCCCCTGAAAAAGAACACTGTATTCGCACAGGCAAAAACAGGAAGGCATCAAATTAAACAGGATTAAGATGCTTACATGTTGTACGAGCTTGATTAATGGACGATTAATGAGAAACAGGCATCGCGAATTAACCTTTATCGAGCAATAACTGCCAAATTATATCGCTAATGATTACAATTTCATGCCAACCTCTGGTTCGGAGACAATGGGGTTGCTTAGCGATGTGTGCTTGAGCAATTGGGGCGGGCGCATAGGAGAGAGAGGCGAGGAGAAGCCAGCCAGACTCTGTTTTCGGCTCACCGAGTGTCGGGGCAGCGGGCCACGGGAAGCAGGGAGGCCATCTGACCCGGCTGCCTCGAACCACATACCTGGCACGTCCGCCGGCGCAGCCATCCGCCTGCCGTTGGTCAGCCCGCAGACCTCAGGCCCCCGTGCCCGTCCCTTCTGCTCCTGAATCCCCACTGTGTTCTAAATCTGCAAAGATCTTCAGGGGTTTTTAATAAGATCGATCCCCAAGGACTGTTTCACAGAGCCATAAAAGAAGCTAGCAGGGTATGGGGTTAGAACCAGAACCAGAACAATGAAATCATTTATTTAGAGAAAGAGTGGTGGGGATTTGGAATGAGTTTCTAACTTTGTTAGCTACAGTTTTATTATTCATCTAAGTCAGCAACAGATAAAAACAATGATCCGAAAGTGCAGACGCTCAAACATAAAAAATGAAGAGGACTGTAAGTCCAAATTGTGTTCACTGGACTCTTGTTTCCTGTCCACAACATAATTTTTTTTCTGTGCGCCAATTCCGCCTAGTACGACTTCCGGCCGCTACTCCCGCCGCGCAGCAGCGTAGCGCGCGTGCTCCCAGCATCCTAGTTCTTTGTTCCTGCGTATACCCTTAAAATGACACTGAATAACTGCTTACAAACATTTAAAACATCCAAGTTACGAACGGCCGCTCGGAACGTATCTCGTTCGCAAGTAGTGCGAGCGCCTGTTATCCCGATTTTGGACACCAGCGATGTGACGCTTGCACTTTCTAGTCCTTTAAGGACGGGCAGAGGTGGGAGAGGTCTGTGCCCTCGCACAAAGGACAGATTACGGCATGAAGGTCCCGACGGGACCCTGGGTACACTTAGAAGTGCACAGGTCTTTGTCAGCTGCCCCCTGGGGTCCAGCTCGAGATCAACAAGCGAGCTATTTGAGCAGCGATCGATTGCAGATGAGTCGCATTCAGAGGGAGCGCGCCAGCTGTCCGCAGCTAAGCTGGAGCGAGGGAGAGACGGAGGGGCAGGAAAATCAATGCGATGTTTAGAGCGTCTCAATGCACAGAGCGTGGACAACCATGAGGGGAACTCCCACGGCTTAACTGTGACCTAGTAAATGAGACAGAAACTTTGACCTGTGCAATTATATGAGAGAGAGGCTCCCTGCAATCTTGGTAATATTTAAGGGAGCAGGCGATTATGCTTAAGGCGCTTCTGTATCCCATGTGGCCGCGACACACAGTCATCAGGTGATAACCGACAGAGCAGGTGTGCAAAGGTGTCGAAAAAGTTAATGATCTGAGACACGCTCGTCTGAAGCACCCCCTCCCCCGCACATTGTTATTACCCATAAACTACTCGGTCATTCACAGGGCAAAGTTTTCCAGGGCGACGGGCAGCAGGAAAAATAAAGGAAGCAGTTTAAAGTGGAGACGGAGCTCAGAGAACAATGCATTGGGACAGATTCTTTTTTTTTTGTTTTTTTTTTCTCCTCTTGGCTGTCTCAAGATAAAACGGCGTTTTCCCGCTCAAGGGAGCAAACACTTGTCCGCCTGCCACGCGGTCGTTAAACATGAGGCCGGTCTTAAACAGACGTTTCAAAAACAAACAAAGATATATTCCTGTTTTTCCTTCCCTGAGATAGACACGTGTCGATGAGGCCCATTTACCCCGAAACGCTCACTCTCAGCCATGCACTGTGGATTGCATTTTTTTTCTTTTTTTTGAAGAAGAAGGCATCACCCAGGGCGACGGGGGAGGGGCCACTCAGGGTTACATAAGTGTAATTCGAGAACTTCAGCCGGAGCTTTCTGAAGGCACGGAAAGCGCCGGAGAGAGGGCTGAGTGAGTCGCAAACGCTGAGGAACCTCGGCACCGAGGAAATGTCATCGCGGAAGTATGACTGCATCGTCATAGGAGCCGGGATCCAAGGCTCCTATACTGCTTACCACCTGGCCAAAAACAACAGGAAGACCCTGGTTATTGAACAGGTTAGCGATGCGTCGCCGGGCAAACGAGGTGCAGGCATATCCGGCTCAGAGCTGCACGCTGCAAGCAAGCAGGGCGGGTAACTAAACTGGACATAATCGGCACGGGTTTTAATTAACTGTACGTTGGTTATTTACAGGCAGCATAATCAAGAAATAACATTATGCAAGAGTGACGCTACACGTCACACGCTAATTGTACACGGACCTCGTACAGAACAGAAAAGAGCTCAACAAAAAGCTCATCTGTGCTCTAATAGCTCTGGGGTCTGTGGGTAGACAGACGCTACTCCCTGTGGTGTCCATTCTGACATATTGCACTAATAAAATATATGAAGCTCTCTGCCACTTTCCAGACATATTTATAGACAAAACGAGACCCGATACTTTCAGAATGGATCACTGCTGAGCCAGTTCAAGGCCACAGTGCTGTTTGAAAAAGATTAAAAAGAGTACGATCTTTGCCCAGTTTGAACGAGCAAACCAAATAAACTGGAATGACCCTCGCGGCATAAAATAAAGATATGCAAAATGCCACAGTTAAATGAGCTAAATCGACACTGTTTAGAATAACAACAGAATTACATGCCTTCACTCATGGGAGTTTTATGTACACAAAAAAAGTTCTGAGGGCAGAAGGAAAAACACTACAATCTGATTGGTTGTCTCCCTGAACCAATCATTTTTCCTTCTGCCCTAATTAAAACTCCCACAACCTGTTCCTTCACGGCACACACAGATTCTACACATATCATCTAAAAAAGATACGTAAAGGAGATAATCTTGGGTGAAGAATAAAATATAATGAACAATCATGCCAATCCTTTCCATAATTATCCTCAAAAGGAGAAAAAATCCTGCAAATGTGTGGTATTCCTCCACCAGCTCTCTCCTGGGTCTTAATGGAAGTTCCGATTTCCCAGTTCGCCCTTCCTCATGCACGAGGGAGTTCCCATGGGCAGACACGGATCATCCGGAAGGCCTATGAGGAGGACTTGTACTTCCATATGATGGAGGAATCCTACCTGCTCTGGTCGCACATGGAGGCAGAGTCCGGGGTTCAGCTGTACAGGTGAACGCCATCATATCCGTTGCCGCTCAACAGAGACCCTTCCCGCATTTCCAGGTTTATTCACAGATCTGAAAACGCTCCTTGCGGGTGGTCAGATCCATCCACCAGCTGTTTAACAGCCTCTCGTCAGTGCGTGGGGCACCGCGCCAAGCCAGCAATGTCTCTTCCTTTGAGTATTACACGAGGATTTTCCCTTGCCCATGCCCACACTCTGGAAACAGCCAGCTTGTAAACATTCAGCTGGATCAGAGTCTGGCACAGCGCGGTCAACAGACGCATCAATGAGGCCGTTCCATCATCTACGCTGCATCATTCAAAACACAAGAAAATAGTATGTTGCAAACATACAGCTGTCAAAGAGTTGGCTAGGCCTAAGTGTGACTAGGCCTAAGTGTGACCAGGCCTAAGTGCGACTAGGCCTAAATGCGACTAGGCCTAAATGGAACTAGGCCTAAATGCGACTAGGCCTAAATGGAACTAGGCCTAAATGCGACTAGGCCTAAGTGCGACTATGCCTAACTGCGACTAGGCCTAAGTGCGACTATGCCTAACTGCGACTAGGCCGAGCTCCCAATGAATGCCCAGGTACAAGTGTAAGCAGTATTCGAGCAGGAGCTACTCAACAATCTCTACATTAGCAAGAACCTAATAGTACCACTATTCAAAGAACATGATGTGCAACATAAAAAAAATCCAAGGAACATGTGCTATCAGAGTAGTAGCGGTATTCATGAAACAGATGGGTCTTGAGCTATTTGTTGATGGCGCAAAGGGACATTAACAGCAGTTGTCATCTTCATAAATGACCAAAACAGCTGATACAGCCATCAGAGGCAGGACACCCCTGTCCCCTGCCCCCCCCCAGATAGTTTTCATACCCATGCAAGGAGGAGGGGGAGGGGAGCTGTGCTGAAAAGTGCGGCTATACATAGCAGAGTACCACAGAGCCGTACAAGGTCACGTGACCGGGAAACACTGCAGCAACGTTAGAGGAGCGCTTTCATAACGGAGACGCGGTGGCACCGGGCCTGTATTTACATCACAGCCGGGGCTTGTAAGATAACGTGAAGCGTTCACATCTTCTGCAAGATTAATTGCCATGGGCCAGTCAATCCAACTCTACTTCATCTTGTTAAAGGCAGATCAATTACCGGTAATGTTAATTTAATTTAAAGCAGTGATGAGTAGAAATTGATTTAATTTACTACCCGATTGTTTCACTTTAACAAGAGCAACCGGAATTCAGACTTTCTGACAACCTGAGTAAATGCTAACAGGAGCAAATAATCTAAGAAAGACATTGGTGACGCTCCCTCCATTCCGGCCTTCACCTGACACCCCCCCCCCCCCATTTTCACAGACAAACAGGGCTCTTGGTCACTGGCCCAGAGAAAAGCAGAGACTTCCAGGGGATGAAGGAGGCTCTGGACCGGAACCGTGTTCCGTCCGTGGTCCTGACACCGGAGGAATTCCCTCAGCACATACCTCACTTCAAGCTCGGCGACGGGCACGGTGCCGTCGTGGACACCACTGCGGGGGTGCTGTACGCTGACCGCGCCTTAAAAGCCGTACAGGTGGGGGCTCTGGGTCTTCCGGGTTCAGCAAAATACAGCAACATAAGTACAGTATAACCTCAGCAAAGCAGAGAAAAACAGGCATGTAACTATGGCAACAACACAGGCCAGACAATAAGGAAAGTCCTAAATGATGACCTGCATGTATTTTACATACAATATTCCATCCATCCATCCATCCACCTGCTAATCCAGTACAAGGTTGGGGTGGATCCATCCCAGGCAGCAAATGGAGAACCAATACTTAATACCTGTGGGAGGTTTTCTTCCTAAAATTAACATTTTAATTTGCTGTCTTGGTGCCATTGTTTTCAAACAGTCCATAACCATCATACCATGCATGACAATACAGTAGAGAAGAGAGCTGAGGGCCCCATTTGCAGTTCGTCCAGAGGCTGTGTGCTGGGGTCAGACGGGCTGGGCTGAGTACGCCTGAGGACGGGGGAGGGGGGGGGGGGGGGATCCTGCAGAGTGCGACTGGAGCTCAGCAGAGCTGCACATTTTTATAAGGGCCCAGGAGCATTAGGGGCATGTGGACGACTCGGGGGCCCAGGTGAATGTAAGACAGGGTGTCTGATCCCAGTCCTCCGGGACCCCCAGAGTGCATATTCTACCTTCCTCCCTGCTCCCGGCACCCTAGAACCAAACAGAGTCGGACAAACTAAATAAGCAATAACACAGAAAACCTGGTGCAGGCGTTTTGGGAGCTGGGAGAGAGCAAAAATGTGCCCCCCCGGGGGGGGGGGGGGTCCCCAAGAGCTTGATTAAGAAACACTGGCATCCTGAGCAGGTTACAGAGTTCCACAGTCGGGGACACCTGGCGAGTTTGCGGTTTCCCCAAGTTAATGTATGACATAGGAGAAGTCAAGCGTGGGTGTCCCTGTTTATTACATATAATGCATGCGACTGGCTGAACGTTCCAATGGGTCATAAATATGGAACCGACCGAAAAGTTTGAAACTCAAACAAACATTAGGTTCCCCAGGCAGATCAACTATGGATGTTAATTATATACTGTATGCCAACATCAGATATGCCAACATCAGCTTTATTGACTAAGGAATTTAGCAGCAACCAAGCGAACTGGATCTGAAATTCAGTGCATCTTCTGCACACGAACTCCAACAAGAAATCAAATGTGAAAATGAGTCAGAAAATCGTCCTGAGGCAGCTAGATCCTGTACATAAAAGCCAATAGAAGTAGTGATTGTTTTAACGCAAACTAGTGACAGTTATCCAGTCTTCTGCGCATTGACTGACCACATCTTTCCCTTGGTGGCATTAAGCACGGATCAAGCAAATGCAAGACCCATTCGTCACATGATAACTGCCAGGGTGACTCGGTTCTTCAAACTGCCATCCCACCCGATTCTCGATTTATAGGCCGTCGGAAATCTGCGCGTCTCACGAGGGTCGTAGGTCTGGCTTCCCATCGAACCCTTGCAAAGTGTTTGTGTGTGCATGTCCCGTCCAGTCTGCACGTGTGCGAAGACAGAGGGTGGAGATTACCATTCCAATTAAGGCCTGAGGTCCCAGAGGAGACAGGAGATCTCAAAGGCTTTTGCGAGGGTCACTCGGACATCAACAGCAAAGCCTCACACTCAGCCCCAGCCACCATCGAAACATCAACAGACACTCGGACAGAACAGGCCAGCTTGTTCCTGCTTGATGTCATGCATAGCTAGACTGAAATGCACCCAGGTGTCCAGTTCTGGCCCTGTTGCTGTAGCACAGCACACAGGGCTCTGCTGTTATGTTAGGCTCTGTAATGTCATTTTGGTTCCGACTGTATCGTCTTAATATCCAAAGCCTGCGTGCTTCTATTTACAGCTTTATAAAGCATTTTTATTTTACATTCTATTTATTTTGTAGCTACTTTTATCCAAAACAACTTACAATCAGAGTCAGACAGTTTCTGAAGTAACTGGAGGTTAAGGACCATTTTCTGGGGTCCAATCACTTTACTGACCATAGGGATTGAACCAACAACCTTCCAAATGCAGTCACACTGCCCCCATCAGAATAAGCATCAGTATCAGGTCATTAGATGGTTTATTGCACATGGAGGCAAACCTACAGCAGCATAACACCTCTTATGTGTTTGAACTCAAAAGCAATAATCCACTTCATCTTGAAATCGCAAAAAAAAGCCTCAAGTATTGATGGTCCACTCACCGTGTGTTGCATTGAGTCTTCTTCTGTCTGATTTCCGTGCTGCCAGGGGGCATTCCAGAGGCTGGGTGGGGTAATCAAGGATGGGGAAAAAGTGTCTGGCATCACGCCTGGCTCGGAGGTCACCGTGACAACAGCCAGTGGAGCCTACAAAGCTGCGAGCTTGGTGATCACAGCCGGGCCTTGGGCCAATGCAGTGCTGTCCCACGTCGGCCTCCAGCTACCCCTGCAGGTAAAGCATACCAGACGCCACTGTCATGTAGCTATTGTCACACACACGCGCACACCCACACACACACACGCACACACCCACACACGGAGCTGTCAAACCTTGGCTTTAGACTCTCCATCTGCGCCACAGAAGCGGACGATCTGACGAACAAATGCACCAGATACACCCCAAAGTTGACGTTCGTTCTCTTTGGATAATATGACAGATGAATATCCTGAACTCCGGTAGATGAGCCAATTGTCGACAAAGTGATTTAGTGAAATTCAAACTGACAAAGTCTCCAGAAGGACAGAGGAGGAGATCAGCGATTCATTAACCAGGAACGCTGAACTTTGAGCAGGTCCACAACCACTGAAGCTTCTCACAGGCACTTTCTCCTGGTCATAAAATTAAAAGGATGGCCCATTAGTTAATTAAGCTGAAAGCCGTCAGATCGTTGTACGCCAGTTAAACCCCGCGAAGCCGCAATCCGTAGAAGTGTATATTCATTTCATCTTATTTCTAAAGTGACCAACGTACTTTCTTAATTGCAGTTGGACGGTAGACAAGACAATGAGGGAACCTATCACCGGCACTCGGAGGCAGTCCTTAATCAGGGAGCGTAAATTTCCCTCGTTGGGAATGTTCATGGGTTTGCCCTTAGGGGCACTTTGAATGATCTCTCCGTCGGACAGGTGCAGAAGATTAATGTCTGCTACTGGAGGGAGAAGGTTCCGGGAACATACAGCGTCAGCAGGCGCTTCCCCTGCTTCATCCAGCTGCCGTCGGAGATGGAGAAGACCGACATCTACGGCCTTCCGTCCAACGAGTACCCTGGGCTAATGAAGGTGAGTGACCTCCTCTTCAGTGCGTCCCTGCAGGTGAGCGACAATCCCTGCTTCCCGGCAACCTCCCGTTTCGTACCGACGTGTTGATGCGTAATTAGGCTCTCCTCCCACGGCCTCCTACATAACAAGTATAGCGGGACGACGGGAGGCAACAAGGTCATAGAATCTAGATAATTTCACATGACCTACTGCCCAATGAGCAGCCGCGGCTGAGGATGAGCCAATGGTGTCCCCTTCCGTAACATATCTATCCAATCAGCTGACGGTGCCGGTCCTGAGCACCGGGTCAAAGAGGTAAAAAAAAAAATCCTTTCTAGCTCACAGGTAGCGAGATGCCAAATAAAATTACTCAAATAAAACAATGGCTTTAAATCTGATGCATACCTTACTCTGCCCATGTTTTATGGATGGGATCTCACTAATAAACAGCCGGAATAATTGAATGGGGGTGAAGGATGTTTTTAGAAATTTGATGGGGCAAAGGATGCTCTGTATATCACAAAATGAAACTACTCTATTAAATATGCACTACCCGCTGAGTTCGCTTTAGACTGGGGGGGGGGGTGTTAGACTGCCACAGCACTACATTTACATTTATGTATTTAGCTGAGCCATTTATACAAAGTGACATACAGCTGAGGAGGCAGGGACAGCCAGTCCCAGGAGCGGCTCTAGGTTTAGGGCCCTGCTCAAGGGCCCAGCTCAAAGGCCCAATGGCAAACTAACTTTGCTGGCTACGGGATCTGAACCAGCAACCATCTGATTACAGATGCAGCGTTTTAACCTCACCCGCCAAAATCCAACCCCGCTATAATACTATGATACTGTAGCTATTTAATCACATTTAACGCGCGACAGAGCTTCAAGAATCCCCAGCAATGTTTTAGCCCTTCAAAGAGCTCTACTACTGAGACTCCTGAAGCTGATCACTTGAAGACACAGAGATCGACGGCAGGTAGGACATTTATTTGCTTGATTCCGAACCACGCAGAGCAGCCTGGATGTTTCACGGTGGCTTGGCTCTGCATTCTGGAGCGAACCCCCCCCCCAAGAATGCGCACATACCGCTGCCTCATGTTTTGAGGTGGGGTTCGTGTGGCTTATGTTTAGGACAAGGAGCGAAGGCCAGTCCTCCAGCACATATGACATAGTACAGGGGTTGGACAATGAAACTGAAACTCCTGGTTTTAGACCTCAATAGTCTATTAGTGTGGGGTAGGGGCTCCTTTTGTGGCCAATGCAGCATGAGTTTGTTGGGAATGACAGATTCTCAGCCATTCCTCTTACGGAACACTGGCCAGGACACTATGTGATGCTGGCAGAGGAAAACATTTCCTGACTCGCTCCATTAAAACACCCCAAAGTGGCTCAATAATACTCAGATCTGGTGACCATGGGAGATGGTTCAACCTAACCTTCAGGTTTATCGAACCACTCTGTCCCCAGCCTTGCTGTGTGCATTATCATCCTGATGCACGGCACCACCTTCAGGGTACGGTGTTTGAACCATTGGGTGAACATGGTCTTCCAGAATGGTTCAGTAGTCCTTGTCAGTGACGTAGCTGACCTAGGGAATGCCATATACTGCAGCTCAGACCATCACTGATCCACCCCCATGCTGCACTCTGAGTACGCAGCAGGCAGGGTGATTAAGCCTCTTTGAGGCTTCTCCACACTGTCACTCTCCGTATGTGGGAGAGACAGTGAAGGTGGACTCATCAGAGAAGAGTACATGTCTCACATTGTCCACAGCCCTAGATTTGTGATGCTAGCTCCATTGAAAGCGACATTTGGCCCATATGACCAGAGGTTCGGCACTAGCAGCCCGACCATGAACACTGACCCTGTGGAGCTACTGACCAAAAGTGTTAGTGGAGACAGAAGAGTTGAGATGCATGTTTAATTCTGCAGTGATTTGGGCAGCTGTGGTTTCATGTTGTTTTGGTCAATGCTTCCTCTTACATCCACAGTGACTCCTGTTTGATGTGGTCCATCTTTCCTGGTGGGGTGCCGACATTACCCTGGATACAGTGGCTCTCGATACATCACAAGGACTGTCTTGGTCACAGATGTACCAATAATTTGCCCTCTTTGGAACTCTGATGGGTCTCCCATTATGTTGCTTGAACTGCAATGTTTTACGTACAGCTTTGCTACTGCGCTGCTAATTCAGCCTTTACACTCTGCTGTTACGAATGGAATGTGCAACCAGTGAAGACCAGGCTGCGCACATATAGCCATGAATCCTCAAACACTATTGGCCAAGTGTTTCACTTTCATCTTCCAACCCCCACATACAGCATAGACAATATATAAGAGGACAAAGAATCACAAAACTATCCTTATGATGGACTGGTATCCTTTCTAGACTGTTCCCCTGCATTATACCCAGAAGGTTCCCCCCCCTCGTAACTATAGACCCCAGAAGCTGTTTGCAGATGAATTACAAGCTGCAGCAATTACCAATGTTGACGTTTCTGCAGGCCACAATGTCCTTATGCAAACGAGTCACACCGTGGTACAGCTTTTCCGAGAGCTTTACCATTAGCTCGCAAACAGCGCCGGGCCGTTAAATTATTGCCGCATTAGAGCCAGTCGACCCCCGTAACGACAGAAACCATTAAGAGCGCAGTTTCAGTCCCGGGCTGTTGATTAGCACCATACTGAGCGGATTGAGGAAGCGGATTAGCGCCATTATGCCTGCAGGTCTGTTACCACGCCGGCAGCGAGACGGATCCCGACCAGCGGGACAAGCAGACAGACCGGGGGGACGTCGCCATCCTGTCCAGCTACATCTCCCGCCACCTGCCCGGCCTGGAGACCGTCCCTGCCGTCGTGGAGAGCTGCGTGTACACGGTCAGTGGTGGGCAGACTAATACACATATAAAGTCACCTTTGTGTGTCCTAATAGCATCGCACATTACATATATTTAGCAGATTCTTTTAGCCAAACCAAAGTACAATTGAGTGAACAGGGGCAACTACTTGGGGTTAAGAGCCTTGCTCAAGAGCCCAACAGTGACATTATTCTCCTGATGCAGGGATTTGAACCAGTGACCTTCCAGTATTGGGCACTGAGTATAAACCTGTTAAGCCATACTCAACACATCTCAGAGCAACGCTGTCATTGTTAAATGCAGCAGCTTTATGGAAATGCATATGGGGTCAAAGGTCAAGGAAAGACACACCCGGAAGCATCTGTACTGTGCATCCCTGTGACTCTTCCTCCTGAGGAAGATGCATCGAAAGACGTGCGTTAAGACAGTCATGTGGGCACACGCGCACCGGCACAGCAAAGCAATTGGGTGACGTCACACCGTGGGACGTGGTCTGCATCGGCCACCCCAGGAGGAGACAAGGAGAAAAAAACATCCTGTCAGCTCCATCGCTTCTGCATCGATCCACTCCCCTCATCCTGACTTCCACCGGCAAAACACAGCCTTGTCACGCCACACACCACTCAGGACCGGACTGTGATTGCATGGAGAGGCGGCGCGAGACGGGCACCGTAACGGCGGCAAGATTCTGGGGAGGATTGTTGGGTTACGGTGAATTGGGCACCGGTATTCAGAACAGAGGAAAAGGCAGGAGCACCTAACAGCGAGAAAAGGCACCAAAAGGGTGATCTTAAGTGCTTCTCGCGAGCCAGTGGAACAACCACACTCACGAGCAAGGAACTCTGGGAAGCCGGAGCTCCATTTTTATGTGGTCATTGACCACTTCGAGAACTAAAATACAGACCTCTGATTTCTGGTGCAAAGATACCACAAAAATAGCTCCACTTTTCAGGCTGCAAAACACTCTCCACTGTTTCCCTCCCAGCTCTCCAGAGGCTGAAAAGCCCTTAATTAGAGACATCTGAGCGTGAGGTGGCTAACAGGTCCCTGGTCTTCCACGCCCGCCGGGAGGAAGCAGGCGGTCTGTACCGAGGCCAGACGCCGTTAACACACAAGCACCCGCGTTAAACACCCTTGTGTGTGTTTTGACAATTCCCACTGCTCTTCATTGACTAGATAAAGTCTATAGAAAAATACCCTGGATAGTAAATAGCAGTTCTTCTCTATACTTCCGCTATAAATAATTCACAAAAAAATTCATGACATCAGTCGCCTAATTCTAAGGACCAGACTCGGCGCACTAGAGATGAACTTGATTTGTAAAGTTTTAGTGCGAGTCTTCCGTTATTCACTTAAACACACACACAGACACAGACCTGTACTCCTATCTTTGTGGGGGCTGTCCAGTTATTTCAATGGGCAAAATTCTAACCCCAACAATGACGACCCTAACCCCTACCCTGCCCTAACCCCTACCCTGCCCTAACCCTACCCTGCCCTAACCACTACCCTGCCCTAACCCTACCCGAACCCCTACCCTGCCCTAACCCCTACCCTAACCCCTACCCTGCCCTAACCCTACCCTAACCCTAACCCCTACCCTACCCTGACCTAACCCCTACCCTACCCTGCCCTAACCCTACCCTAACCCCTACCCTGC
>JABFEB020000098.1:1263084-1276305 GCA_019775895.2 Stomatorhinus ivindoensis
TTAATCACCAATCAGCCAGGCTGGTGGATGAAGCAAATGACCACAGTCATCAGTCTGAATGGGAAAATTATACCGGGCAGCTTCGGGAGATCAGGAGAGGCGCGCTCCGCTGTACTCCTCCGTCTTACGATCGCATAATGAAATGCGACGGAGGAGTAAATAAATTCAGAACTGGGGGGGCAAAAACTTGGAAGGTGTAATCAATCTTCTAATTATCAGTGAGAAACAGAGGATTCAGCTTATTAGATGGTGTAATAAAACATGGGGAGGTGGCAACCTAAAATTGACACGATGGAATGAGTGTATAGTTTAATTTAAGAGTTAATATTTAACAGGCCATATTTGCCTTTTTTGACTGTTCGGGATTTGCTGGAAACATATAATTCAAGGCAGTTAAGCCATGCTCTGTCTATAACCCCTAACCACAACCCCCACCCCCCCGTGGGGCAATGGTTCAGTCCAGCCCTGGGAGAGGAAGATGAAAGTGACAAGGATGGGGGAGAACAGGCCATCAGGCCTGCATATGGCGTGGGTGATTTAACTCAACTGGGCTGGCGAGCGTGTCGGTGTGGCTGGGGCGGACAGAGCGAGATGGATCTCTGCTAATCAGCCTGAGTCGCCGCTTCCAGTAGGAGAGAACAGAGAGACTCAAGATCAGGCGGCAGGAGAAAGTTTTCCCTCGATATTGTAGAGTATGCCGATTCACCCCCCCCAACCCCTTCCATCCATCCATCCATCCATTATCTATACCCGCTTATCCTACTGGGTCGCGGGGGGGTCCAGAGCCTATCCCGGAAGCAATGGGCACGAGGCAGGGAACAACCCTGGACGGGGGACCAGCCCATCGCAGGGCACACTCACACACCATTCACTCACACAGGCACACCTACGGGAAATTTAGCAACTCCAATCAGCCTCAGCATGTCTTTGGACTGTGGGGGGAAACCGGAGTACCTGGAGGAAACCCCACGACGGCACAGGGAGAACACGCAAACTCCACACACATGGAACCCAGGCGGAGACTCAAACCCAGGTCCCAGAGGTGTGAGGCAACAGTGCTAACCACTGCGCCACCAACCCCTTCCAATGGGGGTTAAATTAACTCAGGTTTGGTCTTTGTTTCCGCTAGCCTCCGCCGGACAGCCCGGCAGGTGAGCGTCACTGCCACGGCAGGATTCTGCCATCTATTCTGGTTTCACATGAGTATACGGTGAGTGATCTCAGCTTAGGGGATGTTTAATGAGCGTAATCTCTGTTATGCACCTTCAGCGCTGTCTGGTGCTTCACATCCTTCAGCCGTTATCAGACGTTACCACGAGAACAGAGGCGGACCTTGCGCTGTGAGCGCCTGGCTCTTACCTACTGGAGAAAAGAGTCAAAAAATGACGGAATGTGACGTCCATTCAAAGTTTAACTTTCGCTATCTCGTCGCCGCCTTTATCTCCACGCCGCTCCCAAATTAGCCTGCGCTAATGTTTTCGCACTCGGTAGGAAAACAAATCAAAGATAAAGAAAAGCATACAGAGCTGACTCCAGACCAGCAGGACACAGTGAAAGCCGCATACTAGGTAGCCATGGAAACGGTCCCCGTGTGACCCAGAGGCCTCTGTTGTTAGCGCACATTAGGCTAATGGAACGTACAACGATCAGGGACAAAGCTAAATTTTTACATGGAGGGGCACTGGATTAGTGCGAGAATTCCCATCTAAAACAAAACAAAAAAAAACAATATACGTTTGAGAAAGACAACTGAGGTGTGCTGACCTCATGTACACTGTGTGCAGCTATGGCCTCAATGGTGATGAGGTAATCAGAGATGTAGCCTCCCATTGGCCGAGTGTGAGCTCATCGTTGGGACAGCTGGTCCACCTGGAGACATGCAGGGCTGGATTAGCATGATCAGTCCTCGGCTACCCCGTCTTTAACTGGGCACCAGAGAGCGTCACCTGCCTACACGGCCCCCGCCAAACGACATACGTATTTGGCATACGGCCTGGTGCTTAACATACTGAAACACGCTAGGGGTCAGTCTTTTTTTTCCTTAGCAGAGGACGCGAACATGGAAATAGGGCCCTATGACAGGCTGGCAGAGCAAAAGCTGTGATATCAGGCCTCCATCGCAGGGCAAGCATCAGTGTCAGATTCAGCACCGAATCTGTGTAAGACCAAGACCACGGACGACAGAATCGGAGTGGGACCCCCTCGCAAGCCAAGGGCTGAGCATATTCAAATCAGTCTGTAACCGCATCTAATTAAAGACTTTCGTTTTTGTTACATTACATAATTTTGATTGCACCTGCTAAATTAAAGGGTGTCAAAAACAGTCCAGTCATGTATCTCCCTTTGTTTTTATGGGAAGGCAAAACACAAAAGGCATTCATTCCACCATTCATTTATTTTTCAAAACCAACCCACTCTGGCTGATCCAGAATATATCCCAGAAAACACAGGACATGAAGCAGGATGCATTCTGGGTAGAATCTCTATTCATCTCGGGGCAATCATACACTTCACAGGCAATGTGGGGTCACCAATCCGCTTGACCCAGACGCCTTTGCACGGCAAGATGATGTATGAACGGAACACTGGACAAAAACACATGCATGGATGGGGGGCAAAATTTTAGCACCCTGCCGCCAGCCGAGAGGCCCAAGGCAACAGAAGAACTGCGGGTTTCATGCCACGTATCACTGAACACCACAAGCCAAAACACAATAAGCCTGGCTTTGCAAGCTACTGTCCAGAGCTATTTGTTGGTTTGGAGACATTCCACCTTCTGCCAAAAGCAGGCCAAAACAGCAGGCCTCTTTTGGAGACATGCGTCCCCAGGTCCAGACTACTAAACGACAGAATGAGTGACGAACACCTAACACAAGAAAGGGGCACATTTGTATGCAAAACTAGCTAGTCCTGATTTTAATAGACTTTTGAAGCAGTCGATCGTCATTTACTTAATCTCCCTATTTGCATGCATAACGTAGTGAAAGATAGAGCACGGTTGCATTACATTGGCCCCTGTGCAGCCTTAAGCCGACTCCAGCGGAAGTGGTACCAGCAGCGGTGGTGAAACCATTATCACCCCCCCCCCCACACACACACACACACACACAACTTATGCCCACCAGGACCAGCATGAAGCAGTCATTAAATCGACAAGCGAACACATAATCTCCTAATAACTGAGCCTGATGACAGAGGCTCTGTGGACTACTTGACATTGTGATTCAAAGTGAGCTTTGTTTGGAAAGCTCTTCAGTGATACTGCCCCTCTAATCTGTCAGCTACTCTGCCAGCGGATGATGTCTGAATACTGCTTTTCTTGGAAGCCTTCATTACCCTTTACCATCCTTCCTGTCCTAATTTGTAACCATTACTTAGGCACAACAAACCCAAATTAAAGGCAACTTCACGAAAACATACGTTTCATCCATTCACCCCCCCCAAAAAAAATATATATATATGATGACATTTAGAACATATATAAAACGAAACTGAGTCCTCGAACTAATCATCACTTTCGTATTAGCGAAGCTTTCATATGTAGTTATATATACATAATACCCCCTGACATTTGCATAAATGTACACCATACAGAATTATATTTAAGTAGACGCTACGTCACGAGCACTTTAGCAGATGCAAAGCGCACCCAACACAGAATTGCACTGTAACATGATTATAACCCTCCAGGGGCACTGTAGCCACATGTTATTGGGTGGGATTATACTGTAAATTACGGACCGATTTGCATCAATAAGAACCAGCAAAATAACCACTGAAAAAGGGGATTAAAGCGGCACGGGACGCCACAGCTTTCTGATCCTATTGCTAGTAGCCAGCATTCACAGAACGGAACATATTTACGGTCAGTGCAGTCAGCCCAGTTTCCTTTCAGAATCACACCTGCTGCTTACGAATCCGCTGAGTGATGAAGGCTGCTGATAGCTGATAGGATCTCTGAAGTCTCAGGTTGTTGTGCACTGGACCTTCCATGATCCTTACCGACATCACAATCGATGTCACAAAAGGAATCGACTCCTACAGGCTGACAGTGTCTGAAGTATGATTTCAGCAACTGCTTTAGCATACACACGTAAACCATGTAGTTTTCCCAGAAGTTGACAGATATAGAGAATCTAAGCAGTCTCTAAACGGGTGTGTGTGTGTGTGTGTCTGTGTTTGCATGACTATTCATATGGAGTTGGGATGCGTGTCAATTACCTAAGACTCACCACAATGATCCTCCACTCGTTTTCTGAAGCCGCCTGTCCTATCCATGGTTTCGGGACAGAATGACACGACGAGAACATGCGAACTCCACACACGTGTAGCCTGGAGTCCAAGAAGTGTGAAGCTACGATGCTAATCACTGCGCCACCGTGCCGCCCCGAGTCAATCTCCATTCCATGTCAAAATAAATTTCCACTCTGCAATCGGTCGATACTTAATTTCCTGTTTTGAGGCATGGGAAATGGATTCCAAATACTATATGTTTTTATTTTTTACCGTCAAACTTTGGCCACGAAACATGAGCTCCGTGGGAAAGCCGGGACGGAGCCGAAGTAAGACGGGCTGCTTTTAACTTGGGGCAGCTTTCACAGCGCGGCCGGAGGCTGAAACGGCGGTGCGCCGCATCTTCAGAGGGCGCCGGGGCTGATCAGGTCGAACTGCAGGAATCATGCAGCTTTGCCCCCACCCCCACCGATTTTATGATCTGAAGGCCTGGGGTGTAACCTCTATACATCGCTGGCCTCACACCTGACTTCCCTATACCTTTTGCACTTAAAGTGTCACACGGAATTTTTATTTAATTGTTTTATACATATACCAAAAGCCAACTACAATGATATAATGCCCTAGGAATGATTTTCGTTAAGTGTGCGTTCGTAAATCTTACCACCCCCCCCCCCCACCATTACGGATGGGTAAGAACCTTTGCAATAATACGTTGTTTTCCCTCATCTAAGAATCAAATCTTAATATTACAACCCATGACTTTATTTTATTGCAAATAATCCAAAACACAGACACACACAATTGATGAGTTTTCATTTTCATTTAAAATGGCATCGAAATTCACAATTCGCCCTCCTTTGCACCTTAGGGATTTTCTTTCCTACTTGACCAAAAAACACTTGAAGCTGAGAGGGCGTCTCTATACACCCTTTAATCTGCCGAGACGCGTATACATCATTACGAACGATAGGAGCTGCCTTCCATAATCCAAGAGGAAAATGGGGAAAAAATAGGTACTTTCAACAATGCCTGCTATATGCATGATTAAATATCGACAAGTTGATTGGAACCTCGCTCCATCATACACCCCATCAGATACAATCCCTTAATACGTTTTTTGAAGAAAAAGAAAAAAAAAACAACTTCAGACCCTGGTTTGTTAGCACGTTAATAATTTCTTAATGCGTGTGGTCAACAGGAGCACGTACACCGTTCCGCAAGGAAGACGTGACAGACTTGCGGGCTGAAATCCAGGCAAAGTTGCAGTGCGGTGTCCTCCCCTTTCTTTAACACGGAAGTCGATGATAGAAAGCATCAGTTTATTTTTCATCCCAGAAGAAAAGGGATGAATTATTGGATTAAAAGGTTTCATGTTATAGAACGTGGCAAACCGGACTCGGAATCAAAAGCCAGCGCGCAGTGGGAATCGTTTCAGCACCGACGTGAACTTCAGTTCCGGTAAAATAATGAAGCAGGGAAACATCAAGGGGATACTATGATCTATACCACGGCTCGATCCTCAAATTTATGGCGTTTCTTCTTGGTGGTCAAAACAAACCCTGGTCAAAACTGTCTCCAGCCCCTCTGAAAGTTTGTTTACGGCTCGGCTCCCTTGATACCTACCTGTTCTGATTTTGCAGCAACGATTTGACACTTGTCTCATCTATGACACCGGACAGTAATTCAGGTTTTACATTTCTGAAGAAGTTCATCTTTCTCAGTGCTGATGCCCCCTGGCATATTCACATCCTACACATTCTTCCCGAGAGCGGCTGAATGCTTCAAGGGCATAAACATAGCTGACCCCATCTTTTGTGTTGCAAACTAGCATGAAGGGAAGCGCTTCCTTCTGTGAAAAACAAAAGAGCTGGTCCTTTTCAATTACATTGCAGAGATGTGTGCAGACATAGGACTAAATTTTTTTTTCTCCAACAGATCTTCCTTAAACGGTAAATAAAGGCTAATTTTAGGTGATACCGTCTAAGAACATATAGGCTATGAAACAGGATTTAACTACGAGCAGCTCGAAGCTCAGAGCAGAAGTGGTTCGAACAGCAAAAGAAAAACATCCCCGTAAGATTTCTAAAACATTGGCCATCGTTTATTTACAATATATTAAACTGTAAAGCAAACGATTATTTTAACAAGTCAATTTCAATAAGAAAATAATGAATTGAGAGCTAGAATGAATCATATATATATATAGATATATATTAATGTGCACAGCCAGTAGAGTTAAGTCTGTATGGATATTTTCTTTATTGTTTTTGCCTCAGTTCTTTGTGAAATGCTAGATTTCAAATGAAAGTGATTATTGAAAGCATAGGAAACAATAGGAGAGCAGTTTATGTTATAGTTCGGAGACAAACATTTAAAAAAAAAAATCCGAAGACATATGCAAACAGACGCACGTCCGTAAATTTTTCTTCCGCACAGTGTACCCCATGTGAAGCTGACGTTTGCTATGATAACTGTACTCAATATGAACAATAATTATAAAGTACATATATGAAGCATCCTCTTGCGTCATCTTTCCTGGTTAAACGGCAACTCCTCAATTTACTATAATCCCGCAGTATGGTCAAGACACTGGCACATCGTCTATGTCAATCAGTCTGCTTCAAAAAAAATCCTCAAGGGATTTCACAGTGTAAAATGTCACATAGACACACCCCTTTCACCAGCATAGTCAAAGTGAATAGTGTAGAACAGGCAACTATCAGAGGTTTTAAATTTTGGCCAGGAAAGGGCCAGAGATAAGGGCCCAGTGACCATTTGTTGTTCTGTATTCTGCAGTCACCACTGGCAGGGGAAGGGAACAGGAGACAGACCAGCACTGCAACACACTGTGCCCAGTGCCGAGTACATTCCCTCCGGAAAACAAAGCGAATCAAACAGTGAAAAGCATGAAGGGATGGGGGGGGGCAGGAACCTGAGCCAAAGACTCTTAGCAGAAACCGATCCTCCAAGCTAAAGGAGAGCAAGACAAACCACATTACAGGAAACCTGGGGAGCCCAGAGGTTTCATTTCCTATGCTGCCTCTGTACGCCGAGCCTGTCCAAGCAAATCACTTCTTACGTGTCAAGCCGAAAAGGGGAAAAGGGGGGAGCATATATTAATATACATAAGGGCCACCTGTTTACGTGCGCGCATCCTTTGCATTTCCCCCCAGCTGCCCGCTTTGTGAAATGATTCCAACAAATAAACAGGAGCAGAGAGAGGCCAGAAGCCCAGTCTGATGACGATGTGGGAATTTGAGCGAGGCTACGGGGGGGCCAGATGCAGGAAAAACACCATTTTCCACAAACCAGCAGGGGTCTGCCCCAACGCTGCGTTTTCTGAGACTCCGAGTAAGGAGACAATAAGAGCAACTTGATGCATGTACTTACAACAGACGCGTTTTGCTAGTTAACCTTATCTTTTATTTATGTATTTATTTATTGATTTGCATTATGCGTGCAGTCAAATAGAGTCTCCTGCCGACGTAAAACTGAATATCCTCTGCCACTTTGGCTCAATAACAAGAGGCCGAGGTGTGGTGCGGCGGGGCGGGGGGGCGAGGGCGGGGTCAGCTTTTTGACAAGCAGTTGAGAGGGGCAGTTATCAATAAATCAAAAAAAAATGGAGAAGTTAAAAAGCATCAGTGATGAGCTGGCTTCTGAACGGATCCTGGGTGTGACCCCCAAAGGCCGCAAAAAGCTTTCGAATTCCGACGCAAGCCACAGATTTAAAAAAAAAATAAAACACATTACACCAATGTCACAATTTCATATTCCAGGTTAGAAGAGTAGTGGTTGCGAGTCCATGATGGCGACACGACGGTGGGTCTACATGCACGGCGAGCCCTTGGTTCAGGTCGCCGTGCTGGCGGTTGGGCAGGGCAGGGCATGGTTCAAGGTGGGAGGGGTATCAGTCTGTGGATCTGCAAAAAGTGGGGTGTCTGTTCTTCCCCTGGGGTGAATGGGGGCAGGCAAGGCGTGCTGGGGACTGTTCATGGCGGGGGGAGGCTGCTACGCTGTTGTTTCCGATGGCTTTCCCTCGCTGTCGTTGTCGTTCAGGTAGCTGCGGCGGGAGTATCGGGGGCGGTAGGAGCTGCGAGACGCCCCCCCTTCCTTTTTTTCCTCATCTTGCTCCTCTTCGTCAGATCTATCCAGGCCAAATCGCTTTCTACTGGATGGCGGGCTGCAGGAGGGTAAGTCAAGAGGACATTTCAGTTAGCATCTGAGGTTGTCAAGAGGACATTTCAGTTAGCATCTGAGGTTGTCAAGAGGACATTTCAGTTAGCATCTGAGGTTTACATAATTCTTTAAAACTCCCTCCCAGCCCATCATATGTTAAACAAGGGCTGTGTTAACTTGCTTTCAGTCAGTTTGGCGACAACCAGTGCAAGACTGATGCAATCGGGAGTAAATATCAACTCAAAGTCCATGCAGAGATGCTGAAGACGTGTCACCATGCCGTGAAGAAGCAAAACAAAACAAACAAACAGCCTCTTAAAGAAACCCACACCTTTCATCTGAAAGAATTTTTCATTTCTAAAGTCCAAAGTACTTTCTGAACAAAAGAAAAAAGTCAAAATTCTTGTCAAAAAAGGTAAGTGTATCCTTCCAAAGTTAACGCAGAGCATTTTATGAAATCAATTCAAAACTCGGAGAAGGTCTAGCCTGAACACTGATCATCACAAATTAGTCTATGAAAGAACATCAAACTTTTTTACCACATGCAAATTAATTACCACCTTTAACCATGGACAAACACCTTCATGTCTCCCATGCCCTGAATGCTACAATGTAGACATTCTTCAACCCCTGATTTCAACCCCATCCATATACTGCCCATTCCAAAGTTCTTGTGTAGCTCAAATATATTGCAACCCTCGGGTTACAATCAGCCAATCGTCTCCTTGTAACATAAGCGGTCGCTTTCCAAATCAATGTGCTCATTTGATTATGCCTGTAGTACTTTATTAAATGCATAAAATATAGATATTGGGTCTGATGTACCAAGTTATTTCCATTCTTGTAGTAAGGTTGTAAATCACACCAGTGCTTATTAGTAAGTTAGTTGTTGCAATCGCACTCATTTAATGCCCTAACCATTTCTGGAAAATTTCTTTAAATACAACACACAATGTTGTATCCATTATTCCATTATGTATTTTTAGGGGAATAAAGAAAAAATTGTAATTTGCCTACATGGATACGCCTACAGTTTGAGCCAAGCAGCTTGAACAGATTTCACCTGCTGAATGAAATTCAAAATGCCCTGCAATGTGAAAATAGCTGTTATGTTGGAGATAATTTGATTCGACTCCAAAGTTAGTTCACGGTTCAAACAGTGGCAATTTACATACAAAAGATAATGACCTTTGGGTAAACGACCAGTGACACGGTGCTGCCGGAAGCAGAGCCTGGCGATGGTTAGTGTCACAGCAAGCCTAGGTGTCATGCCTCACCACAGACCAGGCGAGACCTACTGCCAGCTTTAGTCACTGTCAGGCCTGTAGAGGTACTTCATCATCACGTTGTCCACCTTCTTCTTCCGCTTCTTCTCTTCTTTTTTGCTGAGCGGTGGGCCCCCTGCTGAGGCTGTCGGGTCGTCATCCTCCTCGCAGCCGGAGGCCGGCCGGCCAGGACCCTTTTTGATGCTGCTGGAGCTGCGGTACGAGATGGTGGAGGCCCCAGAGCTGGAGGAATCCGACTCGGACTCCGAGGATGACGACTCAGACGAGGACGACTCTGAGTCGGTCTCCTTCTTCTTGGACTTCTTCTTTGACTTCTTCTTGGAGCCCTTCTTGTGGCGCTCGTCCGGTGAGGAGCTGTGCGACCCTCGGCTCCTCTTCTTCTTCTTCTTGGTCTTGTGGCTCCGGCTGCTGCGGCCGCTGCAGCTGCTGGCTGAGCGGCTGAAGTCCAGGGCCGAGGCGGAGCGGCGCACGACGGAGGAGCCGTGGCCGGCCTCACGGTCGCCCTGGGAGCTCTTGGCACTCCGCACACTTCGACGGTCCTCATCATCCTCGCCTGGCGCCCCGCCTTCTCCCTCCTCTGGAGAGTCTTCCAGGCTCCGCCTCTTGAACTTGATGGGCTTGAAGCTCAGAACCTCGTTGATGGCCGCCTCCAGATCCGGGTCCAGGTAGTTCCGGTGGGCGACCGGTTTGATATCAGATGTGTCGGGGGGGTCGGAGTCCGTGGCCCGGGCTTGAGGCGGCATGGAAAAGCTTCGTCCGGATGAGTGCGGGCTGTAGGCGCTGGAGCGGCCTTCGCTAAACGCCACGCTCATGGCATCATCATCGAACTCGCTGAGCCGGCAGCTGCGGCTCAGGGACGTGCGAGAGTCGGTGCGGCTCACACTGCCAGGGCTGTGCCCCCCCGAACGCCTGCTTAGGCTGGGGCTGGCAGCTGAGCCGTAGGTGTCGCTACGTCGGTCGTCCAGGCGGGAGGAGTTGCTGCGGCGCAGGCTGTGAGGACTGGAGGCCCCGAAGCTGAAGGAAGACTTACCGTCGTCATCCAAGTCCAGCCCACGACGGGCAGAAGCCCGGCTTGGAGCAAATGAGGAGACTGTGGACTCCTTGTCGAACTCAGACCAACGGCTGTCCAGCCCCTTCCTGGCCCGGCTGGTGGCCTCGGAGTAGGCGTGAGAAATGACAGAGCTTCGGTCATCCAGCTCGTCCCCGGCTTGGGATCTTCTCCAGGAGCTGACAGAGTGGGCGTCATCCAGGCCGTCGGAGGACTTTGCCTTCGCCTTGCGGAATGCGGACAGGTCCTGGCACTCCGACTGCTCCTTCAGGGTGCTAAAGAGGGAGCTGTCATCTCCCTGGCCCCCTATGGAGTCTTTCAAGCCGGTGCGCTTCCTGTAGCTGAGTGAACTCATCACGGACACGGGTCTGCTCTGTTCTACTTCTTTGCCGTTACTATCTTTCCATTCCTTGCCCTCTTTTCCCTCCTTCCCTTCCTTGCCATCTACGTTGATGGCATATCTGGGGAGGATGTCGTCAAATGAGGACAAACGTAGCCGGCATAAGACCGCAAACGAAGATGGGGAACAGAAAGGGAAGCGATGGATGAATGGCACGCTCAAAAAGGAGGGATGACATTTAAGAACAGAAACAAGAGGAACAGTTTTGAATATTTTTTCCCATTTGGATAATAAAGGAGGCGAGAGAGAAACTAAAAACTGGAGAGGTGCTTTTGTTCACAAACAAATAAATATGGGGGGTAGATCATACAATTGAATTCCAAGCGAGAGAAGTGTTCAATCAAAAAAACAGCAAATGGTTTTTCACTACAGAATTTAAGGAAATCAAGCCCAGGCCCTCGGTGTAATGAGTTCAGCATGACTGAGCATAAGGACAATGCAGAGGATGAATCAATTTTAATGAAAAGGTTCACTGGTGTAACGCGACTGAGGACTTTGATTCATCTCTTTCTTATCGCTTGGAAAAGGAGAAAGTGCCGCTTCGCTCAGTCTGCCTCAAAAAACACTGCAAATATTTAACACCTTCTAAATATGCATCAATTTTCTATTCGCGCCTAACTTATGCGGGGTCGCGGAACCTATCCTGGAAGCTAGGGGGGCAAGGCAGGATGGGGGGGCCGACAGAGGGAACATCCGTATGCCTGCACTTTCACGATTCTTTAATTAACTGTGTCTATAAATGTGTCTCAAACATCGTCCACTCGATTCGAGTGACAGAAGCGGAGGGAAGATCAAACCCACCATCCCTTTAAAAATAGATAAATTGAAGCCCCCACGGCCATTAGAGCTTCTCTGAAAGACATGAAAATGGTACCATTGAACCTGTCAGGCACCAGGCAGGGTTATCGATCTGTGATTGGGGGGGGGGGGGATACGTCAATAAATCTATGCGGGAAGGGGCTCCGTTTTGGAGGCTGGTCATCAGATAAACACGTCAATGATCAGCTATCAATGTCAAAGCAATTGCGAGCAGGTGGGTGCACTTAAGGTGATCCTTCACTTTGTCTCCAAGAGGCCGAGCGGCTGCGGTAAGGCGCTGGGTCACTGTTCTAGGAGGAAGACCACTGGAGCTAGTGAGCCCATGAGCAACAGAATTTTGCAGGGCTGGGGGTTACCTGGAACTCTTTAGGCTGCCGTCATCAGACAGGTTCTTGGCAGAGCCCTTGTTCTTGGACAGCCAGGACTTGACGCCATCGACGCGGTCCTCCACCTCAGAGTCTGTTCCTGAACCCCCCTCACTGGCAGGGGAAGGGCAGAGAGAACGCAAGTCAGTTTGAAGAACGGGGAAGCTGAGCTGACCTAGACGTTAGTGGGGGCGGAGTTGGAGCGTGAGAAGTGGGCGGGGTGAAGCGTGTGGGTTAAAGGGCCACTGACTGCGGCCTCTGCAGTCGCGGTTTTGCGGTTAGTCGGCAGCCTGGTACCAGTTATATGCTCAGAAGCCGCGCGCCGGGGAGAGGCACACAAAGGAGAGTCGAGCAAAAGGGAGCTCCGCAAACTAAAATGCTTTCAATTTTTTTCCCCCAGCTTCAACTTCTCTTCTACACTCTCCAGGGAAAAAAATATCTATTCCAGCGAACAAGAAAATAGGCCTCTTCCAGAAATATTTACATTTCCTTCATGTGGTGATATATTAGAGACAGAGGGAGAGGGGGAAAAAATAAAACCCCATAGCTTTGCACAAAGAGTGAATCTTAAAACCAGTAGGCTTGACTATATAATGGACGGATAATTCAATTCTGTTCATTTTTTACAGAGTGCCCTTTCCAGCCAAGAGGCAGCACAGCAGCACTTAACAAAGGTTTAGCAAAATAACATGTAAGTGACTAGATGGAACAGGGTGGTGGGGGGGGGGGGGACAACAACAAAAAAAAAAACTCATCCATTAAGATGAAAACAGTTCGTTCTTTTATCAGGGCATGGACGCACTGCAATCATGACATTAGCTTTGGCTGTGAAGATGAGTGAAAACCAACTTAGAATGATGGGGAGGGGGGGGGGGGGGGGTTCACTGA